>WBZZ01000030.1:30000-75000 GCA_019918135.1 Paulinella micropora
GACGCTCAGGCCTCAGTGGACAGTCCGACTGGCGTGCAGAGCACTGTGGAGACTAAGGATTTGGTAAATGGCTTCAGCTTACACGTGAAAGAAAGAACAAGTGAAAGAAAGAACTAGAACAGACATGAAAGTACTCATGAGTGCAACGGCACAGTTCCTTAGATTGTCGTAAATATGGTCCTGTTGTTACTGATAGTAGTAGTAGTAGTAGTAGTAGTAGTAGTAGTAGTAGTAGTTTGATAGGAAAGCAGTTCCCTTTACGGAAACTATACTCCTATAGACAAACCAGAAGCAATACTACTGGGATACTGATAGTAGTAGTAGTAGTAGTAGTAGTAGTTTAATAGGAAAGCAGTTCCCTTTACGGAAACTATACTCCTAAAGACAAACCAGAAGCAGGACTACTGGGATGACTTACTTCAAGCTAAAAATAATCTATACATACTGAAAGTCCAAAATCCCCTAACTAAACATAAGTCTCAGGATCCAAGAAGCCTCCATTAACAAGGTCGAATCCAAGCGCCCACCCACAATTCCGAAAAGAAACCTCCATACCTAACCATGCGACCTATATGAGTTTATGACAACCTCTAGAGCTTATAAAAGCTCTTTAATGGCTACATGGAAGTCCTTCCGAAAACCCCTCATAACATCAGTATGAAAAGAAGAGTTTAAGGACCAAGTGCCTAGGAAAGATGTCCAATGGTTACTAGAAATAGTACCATCAGGAGAAAAAATCGAGCCAAAATATTTCAGTTGTAGAGACCTTAGAATAGGCTTTGTTAAAGCGCAGTCGTTAAAGACATGCAATTCTGAATATTCATTTGTTGTGCAAATTCCACATGGAATATTTACAGGTACCAAAGCCTCTATGAGCAACGCCAAAACGAAGGCAACCTGCTCTAGCGAGAGAGATCAATCTTCTCCCACCCTCATAATTACCTTTCGTTAAATAAAGTTCCATGGATAAATTTATTTTGACTGATTATAGGATAAATTTTAAGTGGATAAATGTTTGACCCATTCCAAAAGGAGTGAGGACAGGGTTATCGATCCCCTTGCCTTGTGTATGCTAAACACACGCTCTGCCATTTGAGCTAGACCCCCTATTAGTAGTAGTAGTAGTAGTAGTTTAATAGGAAAGCAGTTCCCTCTACGGAAACTATACTCCTAACGACAAACCAGAAGCAGGACTACTGGGATGACTTTCTTCAAGGTAAACAATCTATATATACTGAAAGTCCAACTCCTAAACACGAGTCTCAGGATCCAAGAAGCCTCCAATAACAAGATGAATCCAAGCGCCCACCAACAAATCCGACAAGAAACCTCCATACCCAACCATGCGACCTATATGAGTTAATGACAACCTCTAGAGCTTATAAAAGCTCTTTAATGGCAACATAGCAGTCCTTCAAAAACCCTCTCATAACATGAGTATGAAAAGACGAGTTTAAGGACCAAGTGCCTAATAATGATGTCCACTGGTTACTAGAAATAGTACCATCAGGAGAAAAAATCGAACCAAAATATTTCATTTGTAGAGACTTTAGAATAGGTTTTGTTAAAGCGCAGTCATTAAAGACATGCAATTCTGAATGTTCATTTGTTGTGCAAATTCCACAGGGAATATTCACCGGCGTACCAAAGCCTCTGTGTGCAAGGCCAAAACGAAGGCAACCTGAGCTCCGATTGATGGTCCGCAAAAATAAGGGGTAGCGAGTGGCACTAAAATAGTAACGGTTTGGTTTTTCCCAGATCAGAAGTGGGCCGGCTGATTCACGGAGAAAAAAAAAATTGAAGGATGAGTTCATCAAAGAAAAAGGAAAAAAGATTCATGCTATGAGCTGCTATGGATTGCTCACGCCTAAGCGCTGTCCCTTGTTAGATTAAGCACTTTTCTGGACGCAAAATTTGTTTTTTTTGCCCCGTGTATTTGCATGTTTCTCGAAGGTACTGCTGATAGTCCAGAGCTTCCGAATGGGTGCATCAGGATCCCAGTTCAATAAAGAGACTTTTGAGGCTGAGCTTCGTACAGCAATTAAGAGATGTGAGAGGATGATACAAAAAGCCGAAGCACGCGCTCCTTTCGCAAGGCAAGAATGCCAGAAATATCTCGGCGCAGGAAAGGAGGACTTGGCCAGGTCAGCTTTCTAGCTCCATCTCTCTCTCTCTCTCTCTCTCTCTCTCTCTCTCTCTCTCTCTCTCTCTCTCTCTCTCTCTCTCTCTCTCTCTCTGATTCTTGGATTCTTTTTATTTATAGATAATTGTACAATTATAACTCATGGAGTAACTGCTAACAGCTATTGCCTAAAGCAAATCGCTGGCCGAGGCAGTGACCAGTGTCTGGGGTTGTAGTTATTAATATATTTAAACTTCGAGTCCGGCGTTACGAGCCTGATTAATTAATAAGTATTGCTTAAGTTCTTTTTTTGAATTGGCTTAGTTTGGTTATATGAAAAATATGTTCGGGTAATTTGTTGAATATGTTAACATTAGTTTGCGTGAAGTGCGGGTCGTTTCTGTCTATATATATTTTTCTTTTCTTAGCATAACGGGTGCGATGGTTATGTGCAGTATTCGTGCTAATGCATTTATTATCATGTATTGGTCGGTGTTTTATTTTTGCTGAGTGTATGTATGGATGCGTTTCGATACATACCCTGTATATGTATAGGTTATAGATGTCAAGAAGTTTTAGTTTATGTAGAAGAGGAGCAGTGTGGGAGCGCGGGGCTGCTTGCACTAGTAGGCGTACGATGCACTTATGGATATTGACGAGTGGGTGTATATATTTTTTGTTTTTGTCGTGTGTGCCAGTAGTATAATATGAAATTTTTAAGGTCGTTTTTCGTACCTCAAAACAACCTCCTAGATTTCATTTGTCGCTTCCTATTGATTTGGCACCAAATCAATACTAAGCAACAAAACAGCAAATTAACAAAATCAAAAAATTCAACAAATACAAGAAAGTAAAATGAATAAATTCGTTTTCCTCTACTTCAAAAATAAAAATAAAGATTAACGAACTGCTTCGTTATTCCTTCTAAAGATTAACGAAAAATATATGTATATAAATGGAGAGCTATTTAAGACCTAATTCTAAACAATTATATGAAGAAAAAAATAGAGAGCAAAGGAATTGGAAAGCAGCAGAAAAAATCAAATGCGAATGTGGAGCATATGTAGCAAGAGCGAACTTATCAAGACATAAGAAAACAAAGAAGCACATTAATAAGTAAATTTTCACTTTTTGGTGGGTAATTTCTCATTTTTTACATATCACAACTCAGAATCCAGTAAAAGTGTGCGGGCAAAATGATGCCGTGTGCCCGCCTGCCCGCAGACCCGCAGACCCGAAAATACTCCGCCACCATCCACCTATAAATCCAGTATTACCTTTGCTTTTTTTTCTCTCTTACTTGTCCTTATATTCTCTGGTTGAATGTCTTCTCTTTTTAGTTGTTCTTTCGTCTTCTTTTCTTTTGTTATTTCTTTTGTCTGCTCTGTTCTTTCTTTTTCGTCATCAACAGGCTTATTAAACTTAGTTTTTAATAATTCTCTAGGACTGACTAGCTCATCCGTATCATCTTTAATACTATTTTAAAACCACGACGACCCTTTACGGTATAAATAGCTTTTGAAAATGTCTTACCTCCTTTTGAAAAAACATTTCTTTTGTTTTCTTTTCTGACTTTATCGCCAACATTAAACTCATCAATTAAAGGGTCTCTTGTTATATCCTGTTTATTCTTTGCTCGCCCAGCAAATACATCAACAGGGCGAGCTTGTAAGGTTCTATGTGGCTTTCTATTATATTCATTAACTAAATCTTGAATGTAACTTACCCAATCAAAATTTCTATTAATATTAGTTTCAAATAAAATATTTAACCACCGCCGAATACTTCTAATTACCCTATCAACTATAGCTAGGGCTTTATGGTCTCTAACTTCTACGACATGATGTTCAATCCCGCTTTGATTAAAAAAATCTCTTGTAGCTCCTTTATATTCACTCCCGCTATCAGTTATGATTGCTTTCGGTTTGTATGGAATACTTCTCAAAGCATTTGACACTTCTTTTGAAGTTTTATTTTTTAAAGGAATAATTATTAAAAATCTTGAATGAGTATCAATCCAAACTAACATCATGAGTCCAAGCATAACCTTTATTCCCTTTCTTATTTTTTAATTTACTCATATCTGCTAAATCTAAGAAAACCTGATCTAAAGGTTTATCCGCCCATATCGTATTCCAAGTGATAGGCGGTCTTAATTGATAATGAAGTTCAAGAGCATCTTCTTCTTTTGTTGCCGTAGGTGCTTCTTCAGCATTACTAATTGTATGTTTATTGTCAAGTTGATTTTCCTCGCTCATTTTTTGTTTCTCCGTTGTTTTGGACTACTTCCAAAACAACAATTGGAATTCCAAAACAAAGTATCTATATTTTAGAACTTAAGAAACATCCGCGAGACATCATCACTTTTTTCTTTCTTAGCACTACCAGAAGATTGATTATATACTTTTACACTTACACTGCTTGACTTTTTACCCTTACTTTTCTTTATAGGTTCTTCTTCGCTTTCTTCACTTTCGCTTTCACTTTCATCAGGTTCAGGCTCTAGCTCAGGCTTCTTAATCTTCTTCTTTTCTCTCTTAGTTTCCGCTTTCTTTCTTCTTATCTTCATCTTTGCCATCTTTTCAGCAATGATATCTGTAAAATCACACTCAACCTCATCTTCGCTCTCACTCTTCTCCTCTGGGCTATCATTATCTCGTTCATTAATAATATCCCTAGCCAATTCTTTTCTTCAATTTGTTTTATTCGTTCCTCCATATCTTGGTCTTCTTGCTTTACAGCATTTCGATATTGTTCTAAAACATTTTTAGCATGTTCCATCTTTCGTTGTTTCGCTTTTGCTTTTCTTGCTTCCACAGCACTTCCCCAATTCTTACGGCTCGCTTCTGGACTAGGCATATTTTGACAAGTCAAAAACAAAGCAAAGACTATACTAAGATTTTTATATTTTAGTATTTTTAAAATTAAATATTTATTTTACATAATTTCATTTAAAGATAAAGACATTAATATACAAAAAGCGACAATGCCAGACTATAAGCAAGGAAAGATTTATTCAATCAGGTCTCACCAGACAGACCATATTTACATAGGTTCAACAACTGAACCATTACATAAAAGGTTATATAAACATAGAACTGATTTCAAAAGACAAACACAACTAACATCTACAGAAATTATAAAGCATCCTGACCATTATATTGAATTGATTGAAGAATTTCCCTGTAATAATGTATATGAACTAAGAAAAAGAGAAGGAGAATTAATCAGACAAATAGAAAATTGTGTTAATAAATATGTGGCAGGAAGGACGGCGAGAGAACATTACAAAGAAAATAAGCAATATGTATTACAAAGAAATAAAGAATACAGAGAGCTAAACAAAGAGAATTTAACACAAAAAGCAAAAGAATATTATGAAAAAAATAAAGAAACTGTAGCACAGAAAGGAAAAGAATACAGAGCACAACATACAAGCAAAATAGCACAAAGAAATCAAAAATATGTAGAAGCTAACAAAGATAGAATAAAGCAGTATAAAAAAATTATTATGCTGTTAATAGGCGAATGATAAGATTAAATGACTGTAAAAATTATCCAATCGGTTTAGCAACATTCGGGTTTTAAATGTTATTAGATATTAATTTTTTTTGCTTAATATACGAATATGTCAGGTTCTTCATTCAAAAGTCTGTTGGGTTTGAATAACTTAACATGCGACTCACTAGACATAGCCAACCTTGACTTAACAAATACCAACATAGTAGGTTTAAATACAGACAGAGTGCCAGAAGATGCCGACCCCGTAAATCTTTATTTTACCAACAGCCGATTTGACACACGACTGGCTACCAAAAGGACAACAGACCTAAAAGAAGGACTTAATTATTATTGGACGGATAACCGATTTGACACACGACTGGCTTTAAAATCAACGACCGAATTAAAAGAGGGACTTAATTATTATTGGACTGATAACCGCTTTGACACACGACTGGCTACCAAAAGCACAACGGACTTAAAAGAGGGAACCAATCTATACTATACTGATGGAAGGTTTGACACGAGATTTTCAACTAAATCAACAACTAACTTAACTGAAGGAACCAATTTATACTATACGACCGCGAGAGCAAATACAGACTTTGATGCTAGGCTTTTATTGAAAACGACCGCAGACTTAAAAGAGGGAACCAATTTATACTATACGACCGCAAGGGCTAATACAGACTTTGATGCGAGACTGGCGACCAAGAGCACCACCAACTTAGCAGAGGGAACCAATCTATATTATACGGCCATTAGAGCAAATACAGACTTTGACACACGACTAGCAACAAAGAGCACAACCAACTTAGCAGAGGGGACAAACCTTTACTATACTAATGTGAGGTTTGACACTCAATTAGCAACAAAATCAACCACTAACTTAGCAGAAGGCACTAATTTATATTACACTACCGCGAGGGCTAATACCGACTTTGACACACGGCTAGGAACAAAATCAATAGATGCTTTAAGTGATGTAATAATAACAACACCCGCAAACGGCCAATTACTATCATACAACGGCACAAACTGGGTGAATGCTACTGGTTCATTAACTTACCTTGCTTTGACGGGTGGGACGATGTCAGGCGGACTAAATATGGGAAATCAAAGCATAACGAATGTAAATCTGGTTGATGGTGTTGATGTTTCAGCCCTTGACACTTCGGTAGTAAAATTAACGGGAGACCAAACCATAGCAGGAAATAAAAAATTTACATCAACAATTGAAGTAAGCGGTTCATCCAGCCCCGCCACTTTTGATGGAATAGGAATAGCCTTTGATACAAAAATAGGAGTAATCGCGGCACAAAAAACAGCAACAGCGACTTGGTATCCAATACAAATAACTGGGTCATATGTAGAGTTATATTCTGGTGATCATGTAATCGCAACCGCAACTGGCACTACACTATCTTTGAACAACAGAAAAATAACAAACTTAGCCACACCGACAACAACAACAGACGGGACGAACAAAAGTTATGTAGATACATTAGACGGGCAAAATGTGAAATTAACAGCTAACCAAACCATAGCAGGAATTAAGACATTTAGCAGTGGCCTTGAAATAACAGGAAATTCAACGAATCCAACAACGAAGGGAACATTCGTGGTTTTTAACTCCACAGCCAATATAGGAACTATCGGATGCCTTGATATGGGCACGGGTGTAAATTATAACTTTGAAATAAATGCCAAAAAAATAAGTTTCATTATTGATGGAGCGATAGTCGGCTGGGTAAATGCTTCGGGGCTAGATTGTAATAGTAGCAAAATAGCTAACCTTGGAACTCCAACATTAGCGACCGATGGAGCTACAAAAGGGTATGCGGACACATTGGACGGGCAAAATGTAAAACTAACAGGAGACCAAACAATAACGGGAATTAAAATATTTAATGGAAGTAGAAACGATATACGGGGGCTTACTTTATTAAATCAAGCCGATTTTAATAATGTGGATATCATTAATGGTGGGAATATCACATATAATGGGGCAAGGATATTAAACCAAAATGGCGGAGATATATTCTTTTCTCAGACAACGGGTGATTGGCAGTCTTTCTTATATACTTTAAATACTGATTCAAGTGGAACCGCTAACCAACGAGGCTACGTATTTACAAATGTAGCATTTGATGTAAAAGGGGCGGGACTTTATATTTCAAAACTTTTGGATATTAAATAATAAGTCTGCTTCATCCGATATTGTCCGTTTTAATAATGCGGGTGGTATGCGGTTTTATGGTGCCTTAGACATGAATTCAAACAACATAACGAGTGCTGGAACAATTACAGGAACAACATTAACAGCCAGCGGATTATTAACAGCCGATGGAGGCTGCAAGTTATCCATCCAAAATAAAGTGGATGGATGGAGCTCCCACCCCCCACTCCCGGCCAGCAGCCCGCCTACACAAAGAACAACGAACGCATTGGACCTCCCGCGCGTCCGGCGAAGCACCACCTAGCAGGGGATGGTGCTTTCCGTTGCGTACTGGCTCGTAGTAAGCTTCGGCTGGCTTGGCTCAGCGAGCTGCCCCGAGGTCGTGCCGGGCCTGAACTACATGGAAGATCTCGCGCTGGGGGACACCCTCTGCTACCAGGTGCGTGCACCCTACGCCTATGCCTTCTACCTACATTCCCTGGCCTACCGAGCCGGCGACTCGCTGAGCGTCCGTTCGCAACAAGTAATGCACACAGCAGCCTGGGCTAACGACGGACTCTGGCGCACGCAGACCAGAGTGCTCACCCGGGACCAGCACGGCGAGGTGTGGTTCGGCCACGACTGTAACTCGACTGACGACCTGCTGGGGACGTACAACGTGTCCTTCACGGCCACCACTGCTGTGCCAGCGGGTCTGGCCCGGATCAACACGTTCGTGACGCTGCCCTATGTCACGGCCGAGGCGTGCCCCCCC
Organism: Paulinella micropora; assembly: GCA_019918135.1. Lineage (NCBI taxonomy): Eukaryota > Cercozoa > Imbricatea > Euglyphida > Paulinellidae > Paulinella > Paulinella micropora. The sequence continues at coordinate 38,557 of WBZZ01000030.1, forward strand.
GGCCAGCCGCGGCCGTCGCCACTGCCGCCCCAGGATTCTGCGCTCACCAGCCATTCGCCTTCACCGTCGGGGGTCACGTCCGCGCCCACCGACTGGCCGCAGCTGCGGCCGGGCCAGAACTACAGCCTGGCGGTCCCCGAGCTCGCGCGCAAGGGCCTGCGGGCGCCGCTGCCGTGGGGCCAGGACGTGACCTACGCGCTGCGCGGCGTCGAGCCAGGCGACTCACAGTTTACGGCGGAGGTCTGGCACTGCCGCGGCAGCGGGGGGGGCTGCTCCCTGCTCGACAAGTGCGCCAACGCTTCGCAACTCACGGCCACGGCCCGACACCTGTGCCTGTCGGCGGCGGACGACGAGGTCCTGCTGCTCCTGCACAACGCCCAGGTGAGCCTGTACTCCGACCTTACTCTGGCGGCCGCCTGGTCGGCCGGGCCGGCGCGCCAGTCTGTTTTGGCGGTTTGCGTGCCCCCGCCCAGCCCCGCGGCCAGCCCCAGCCCCGCCGCCAGCCCCGACCCGAGCGCGACCGCGCCCCGTGGTGAGGAAGCCAGCTCGGCCCGACGCGCGGCCGGGGCGCTCTCGTGGCTCGCGCTGGCCGCCCAGGCGGCCGCCGCCTGGTGGCTAGCCAGCCAGCCAGACTAGGCCGGCGCTGCACCGAGGGAGCGGGTAGCTAGCGCCGGCCGACAGACACGCACTCCACTGCTGGCTGGCTGGCTGGCTGGCTCAGCTCAAACAAGCCCTGCGTCGTCCTGAGTAAAAAGAATAGTTCGAGAGCTAGCGTCGGGCGCTAGAGCCACCCAGGGGGGTGTGGCTAGCAGCCAACAGTCTTCCACCCACGAGGCTACACTTCTTTTTTCGGCTGGCTAGCCAACTGGGACCGCACGCCCACCCCTAGGGTCTGGATGCTGGTTCGCCAAGCCACAGGACGAGAGCTCGCAGGCCGGGTGGCACGGAAAGACCCCGTCGGCCGGGCTCGAGTGGCGTGGACTCCCCCCTTTTTCGGTCGGGTGGCATACGGGGCCTGGCTTTTCCCGCCAGGTGGCCTACGGAGACCGGGCTTTTCCGGCCAGGTGGCCTACGGGGGCCGGGCTTTTCCTGTCAGGTGGCATACGGTGCCTGACTTTTCCGACCAGGTGGCATACGGGGCCTGACTTTTCCGACCAGGTGGCATACGGGGCCTGACTTTTCCGGTCGGGTGGCTATGTTCGTTTGGCCGGATACACCCGCTGCCTTTTTTCCTCCCTTCTCCCTTCCCCCCTCTCCCCTCTCCCTTCCCTTCTCCCTTCTCCCTTCTCCCTCCCCGTTGCCAAACATTGTGCAGCCCCCCCCACCCGGCTTTTTTACCCAACCCGGGTCAGGTAAGGGGTGCCACCGGTGGTTTTTTTCCTCACCGCAGGACCAGGCAAATTTTCGTACTTACAGGAAAAAATTAAATCCGGTGACCCAGAACTGTCCCGCTGGAGAGAATCGCACTTGTGGGTCCAGGCCGCCCTAAAGTGCCACCCCGGAGGGATATAGTCCGGCACCACCGAGAACGGCCGGCCCATCCTAGTAGACAGGAATAAACACCGCTATAAACGGACAAAAGAAATAAAAATAAATTTAGTTGTTTGTTGTCGATAGGCAGGACGTGCTCCGATGCCAATATGTATCTAGGTGTCACCCCGACCGGTCAGGTCAGGGCAAGTCTGGACCCACAAGTGCGATTCCTGCTACCAGCAGACTTATGGGCCACAGATTTTTTTTCTTGTAGGATAGAGAAATTTGCCTGGTTTTGCGGCCTGTAAAGGAAAAAGCAACCGGTGGCACCGGAGCCGTGTCCAGCACAAGAAACCGGGTGGGGGGGCTGCACAATGTTTGGCAACGGGGAGGGAGAAAGGAGAAGGGAGAAGGGAAGGGAGAGGGGAGAGGGGGGAAGGGAGAAGGGATGAAAAAAGGCAATGGGGTGTATCCGGCCAGACGAATACAGCCACCGGGCCAGCCAACCCGGTCCTGCTGTGCCACCGGGCCAGCTAACCCGGTCCTGCTGTGCCACCCGGCCAGCCAACCCGGTCCTGCTGTGCCACCGGGCCAGCTAACCCGGTCCTGCTGTGCCACCCGGCCAGCCAACCTGGTCCTGCTGTGCCACCGGGCCAGCTAACCCGGTCCTGCTGTGCCACCCGGCCAGCCAACCTGGTCCTGTTGTGCCACCCGGCCGGCCAGGCCCAGCCGTTCGTGCTGCTCGACCTGCCAGAAGCCTTCCTTGGGTCGCTGGTAACCGGTTCAAGAGGTGCACGCTTCCCAGGCAGCCGTGTGAAGACGAGCCTCCTGCCAACAAGCAGAGGGGGCAGGCCAGCCGCCACCTGGCGGGTCCGCGAGCCTCCCCACCTCACCACCGACCCCCTTTTCATGCCCACTCCCTGCTCCAGCCTCCTTGCCCAGAAGCCACTACCTTGGTGGGGCTGACGGTACAGGCTAAGAGCCAGGGCAGCCCCCCTGTCTTCCCCTCTCTTCGGAGCAGCCCCCCCCCCTGTTTTGTTCTAGGCGCCGCCGACTAACGACCGGGTGCGGCCGAGTTCGGACTCCGTTCCCCCTGGATCGACGTCTTGGGGCCTACTGCCTCGGCGGCCAGGCCCGGCCAGCACTCCTTTCACCACCGGCTTCGTAAGCCTTCGCGGCCTGGACTTCTCTGTCAGCAGTACGCGTTGGCAGGCCTTGCAGGCCCGTGCCTGCTTGCTCCGGTTTCATCTGCTTCGTCCACTAGCTCCTAGTGCGGGCGCCCGGGGTACGGACCTGGGTCGTGGGCCGGGGAAGAAGAGAGGGTGTCCTTTGGGCTCCTCTCGGGTGGGCCGGGGAGGGGGGGGGAAGAGAAGGCAACCACCCAGGGAAAGCCAGGCACGCTCTACCTGCCCGTGTTGGCTCCGACCCGCGGGCGCGGCCGACCCCCCGCCCCGGGCGCGGCCCGTGTCCTGCCACGCGGGAGGCCCCTCTCTCCCCACACCCGCCTGCGCACTAGCGCGGGCCACTGGCGCGGGGGCGACGGTTTCCCGCTAGGTGCCAGCAGGCCAGTGGCAGCAGTCCCCGCGTGGCGGGAGGAGGGCGAGCCTCCTCCGCCTGGTCAGCGCCCGCCGCCTGGCGACCCCCCCACTCTCTCCGCACCTCGGCCGTGCCGCCCCCCCCGGGGGGTGCCACCCCCCCCCTCCCCACCCCACTGCGCCCCCCCCCCCCCGTGCCTTCCCCGCACGCGCCCCTCGGGTGGAGGAGGCGGTCGTCGCGCGGGGGGGGGGGGGGGGGGGGGGTGGGACCTAAAGCCGAACCACGGGCCCGCGTGCCACCGGCAGAAGCGAGTGCCCCGCCGTCCCACTTTACCTGCGGATGCTGTCGGGCCAGCCCAAGCTCCCGGTGGCCTACACGGGGCCGGTCGGGACCCAGGCCACGCTGGACCTCTTAGCCGACCTGCGCTTGCTAGGCCAAGGCACGTACGGCTCGGTGTTCAAGTGGGGGAAGCGCGCCCTGAAGCTAGTGAAGGATTGTTCCCGGGAAGAGGAAGCGGGCTACGCGCGGCTACAACGGCTCGGGGTGGGGCCGGCCGTGTATGAGATCCAGGTCCTGCACGGCCCCACCGCCCACAAGTGGCTGCGCCGGCGCGTGCCGCGGACGGGGGCCCTGGTCGCGGCCCTCGAGCGCCTGCTGGGCCTGCGCGGTTGTGATTGCCGCGAGAGCCAGCGCGCGGACGGCGAGCAGCGCGCCGTGACCCACTGCCTGGTCCTGGTGCACCTGGAGGCCTTCGACCTGGACCTCAGCAAGTACCCGCTGCCCGGCTCGGTGCCCCGCCTGGCCACTGACTTGGTGGAGCCCGTCGCCCGGTTGCTCAAGCAGGTGGTCGTGAAAGGGGGGTGTTTCCCCTTTGATGCCAAGCCTGCCAACGTGCTGCTGAAGCTCGGTGGGGAGGAGGGGGGGCCAGAGCGGCTGGCACTGACGGACCTCGATGAGGGGACCATGTATTTCCTCCGTGACCCGGGCGAGGCGGCGTCGGACGCGGCCCTCTTGTACTTTCTTAGCGCCTGCCGCGGCGACGCCCCCCTGGCGTTGTGGCACCTGCCGGGCTGGCAGGGCGCGAGGGCCGCCGCGCGTTTCCACACGGCCTGGGACCTGCTGCAGTGTGCCATCCTGCCCCGCGGTGGCTGGCGCTATTGGACTCTGTACGCGGTGGACGCCCTAGTAGAGGACTGGGACGCGTACCTGTGTTTGCTGGCCAAGCACCTGCAACGCGCGGGGGCACCGGGCCACGCGACCTTGGGCCGGCCGCTCACGGTCGCGTGGCTGCGGAACTGCCTGCGCAGCAACGGACTGCCCGAGCCGCGCACGGCAGCCTTCTGGCGCCCGCTCACCGCCGGCGGCAGCCCGGAGGCGGCGCTGGCGGAGGGGCACCCCGTGGTGGACATTTTTCTGTTTGCGGCCAAGCGCTGTTTGCAGCTGCTGCACCAACAGCGCCTGGATTGCTATGGCGCGATCCAGGAGATTGCTAGCCGGTGTTGCGGCGGCTGGCTGCGCATGTGCCTCGAGTTTTTGGGGCCGTTGGTGCAGGCCAGGTTCCGGGTGCCGGCACAGCGCGGCCCGGCCCGGGGGCCGGAAAGGAAGCGGGCGCGTTCGGCGGAAGGCCCCCCCGACCGCCCGGTCGAGGCCTGACCACCGTGCTGCCACGAGGGGGGGGGGGGGGAGGAGGGGGGCGCCGGTCTTCCCCGTGGACAATAAAAAAACCAGTGCGAGCCGCGGCAGTGGCGCTGCCACTGCTGGGGCTGCACCATTGCGCACCGCTTCTCGGAGCGACGGCTCGTGCTGTACTGGGCGGCCGACCGGGACGAGGAAAGGGCGGCGCTGCTCCGGCTCGGGGTGCGCGTCATGGCACGGCTAGACCTCGGGGTCCAGACGCCCGCCACGCTCTGGGAGGCAGCGCGCCTGGAGGAGCTGTGCCGGCGCCCCGCGTGGCGAGCCCGCCTGGCACCACTCTGTGAGGCGCTAGGGTGCCACGAGCGCTGGCGGCGGGCCGGGGGAGGGGCGGGGGGCGCCCGAAGCACTGGAACCGGAGCCAGAGCCGGGGGCGAGGCGCCTGTTGGCCATCGTGTCGGAACCCCTGGCCTCCAACTGCCGGTGCCGGCTGTGCGGCGTGTACAACAACCTGGGCACCTTCGGCCTCCGGGAGCAGGCTAGGGTGTGGGCCGAGCACGGGCTCGCGCCGCTGGACCCCCTGGTGGGCAAGCCCGCCGGTGGCACGGGGGGCAGAACCGCTGGGCCATGCGCCGGCAGACCAGCCTGCAGCGGGTCGTGTCCTGCAGCCAAAACTGGTGGCTCTGGTACGACGCGCGGGGGGAAGTGCTCTTCCACCCCCGCCGGGATGTGTACTACGACTTTGCGCAGACCCTGCGCGCGCTCACCAACCTCGGGCACCTGGTCCAGTATGCGGAGGAGCGGCCCGCGGGGGGGGACAACGTGCTGCTGTATTCGTGTGACAACGGCCGACAGGAGCTGTGTGTGCTGCTAGCGTACGTGCCAAGTAGCACGGAGCTCCGGGCCGAGTGCCGCAAGCGACAACGCAACGGCGTCTTCCTCTCGACCAGCGCGCTCTACTTCCATCCCCCGGCTACGTTGCAGTGGCTAGCCAGGGCACGGACCGGGGCGGGGCGCTCGGACCCGCACGTACGGTATGTGGTTGCCATGTTCCACGCGGCCAGGGAGCTGGCCGGCGGCGGGGAGGCCGGTGAGCCCGACGGGACCGATGGGGCCGACGGGGCCGACGAGTGGCAGCCTTACCAGCCCGTACTCTTGTATTTTACGCAGTGTGGGCGTTAGTGGGCCGGACGGCAGGGAGTTTTCCAGCCTAGCACTGGCGTGCCCGGGCGGCGTGCCCAGGCGGCGGCTGTCAGTAAAAGAAAACCTACTCTGGCACGAGACGGACGACGAGGCTCTAGCGGGGTCGGCCGGCAGAGGAAGAAGGTCAGGGGGCGACGGGGCCGCTGGCGCCGCTGGCGCGGGTGGGCGTCGGGCACTCTCTGCCGGTCGAGGTGGCAGGCAAGGCCGGTCTTTGCCAGTCGGGTGGCACAAGTGGCCAGTCTTTCCCGGCCGGGTGGCACGAGTGGTCGGGCTTTTCAGGTCGGGTGGCACGAGTGGCCTGGCTTTTTCGGTCGGGTGGCAGAAAAAGGCCAGACTTTCCTGGTCGGGTAGATATACTCGTTTGGCCGGATATGGGCGCTGCCTTTTTGTTCTCCCCTCTCCCTTCTCCCTTCTCCCCTCTCCCTTCTCCCCTCTCCCTCCCCGCGCCCGAACATTGTGCAGCCCCCCCAGGCCTTCGTCCAGTATGGCGGTCGGGTGGGGGGTGCCACTGGCTGCTTCTTTGTCCCCACCGCAAAACCCGGAGAATTTCCTCTACATACGAAGAAAAATAATTGTACTACCACAAGTGCACTCAGAGCGAGAATCGCACTTGTGGGCCAGAGCCGGGCCGCGTCTCCCTTAATGGCAACGGGCTTACACACACAGGTACGGATTGGCATCCGGACATATCCTACCTATCGAAATGGAAAAAGAGAAATAATTCCATCTTTTCTTTATTTTCCCCGTAAAAAGCGGTGGTTTTTTGGTAATGGGAAAAAGGGCCGGCCGTTCCGGTAGTAGCCGTATATATCCGAAAATATCCGTCGCGGGTGGCACCCCCGGGCGGCCTCGAACCACAAGTGCGATTCTCGTTCTGAGGGCACTTAGGGCATTATTTTCATTTAGTAAAAAGTTTGCCTGGTTTTACGGCGGTGACAAAGAAGCAGCCGGTGGCACCCCCCACCCGACCGCCATACCGGACGAAAGCCTGGGGGGGGGGCTGCACAATGTTCGGGCGCGGGGAGGGAGAGGGGAGAAGGGAGAGGGGAGAGGGGAGAAGGGAGAAGGGAGAGGGGGAACAAAAAGGCAGCGCCCATATCCGGCCAAACGAGTATATCTACCCGACCTGAAAAGTCTGGCCACTCGTGCCACCTGGCAGGAAAAGTCTGGCCACTCGCGCCACCAGGCGGGAAAAGTCTGGCCACTCGCGCCACCAGGCGGGAAAAGTCTGGCCACTCGTGCCACCGGGCAGGAAAAGTCTGGCCATTCGTGCCACCGGACAGGAAAAGACTGGCTACTCGTGCCACCCGGCCGGCCAAGCCAGGCCACTCGTGCCACCCGACCTGAAAAGTCTGACTAGTCGTGCCACTTGGCCGGCAGAGCCCGGCCTTTCCTGCCACCCGACCGGCAGAGAGTGCCTGGTCCTGCCGTCCGACCGGCCGGCAGGAGGTCAGAGGGCGCTGGTCCCTGTCCCTTCCCCGGGCGGGCGTAGGTCCGAGCCCGAGGTTGGCGGAGGCCAGCCGCTGGGTCCGGCGCTCGTCGTCAGCGGCGCCGACACTCCCCTGGTGACCGGGCGCCGGAGAGAAGGCAGGGACAGCTGGCGCGTGTAGGGGGCCGGGGGCGCTAGAGCCGGTGGCGCTAGAGCCGGCGACGACAGCGTGTCGTGCTCCGAGCAGAGGGTGGCCGGCGCCTCAGGCCAGCGCTCGTGGCCCGGGCAGGCGCCGGTGAGGAGGGCCCAGCACCGCCGGCGGTGCTCGTGCCAGTGCAGGGCCTGGTGCAAGTAACCACACAGCTGGCAACCGCACGAGCCGCACTCGTACAGCGCACGGGGCGCCGCGCGCTGACAGCGCGGGTAGCCACAGCGCAGCTGCACCCAAGCGGCGGGGGCCGCAGCGCAGCCCTCGTGCTGGCCGACACACTCTGCTCCTTGCAGGGCCAGCGCCCGGGGCTGGCAACCCGCCTTCTGGTGGCTGGCCGCGCACCGGAGAAAATGTGCCTCGCTGCAGTAAGCCTGCAGCAGGCAGCGCGCGCAGGCGAAACGCGCCGGACGCCCGCAGCCTGACGCCGCGCACGGCAGGTACCGCTCCCGCGTAGGCAGGCGGAGTTGCACCGTGTACGACAGAGCCGGCCCGCCCCGTTCGAGGTCAGGGCCGCCCAGGAGCACTTGCCAGGCCCACCGCCACAGCTCACAGCCACGGCCGGGCCCCCCCGGGGCCCGGTTCCGGCCTTCAGCCTCATTAGCATGCGTTTGCCCGAGAGGGGCGGGGGGGGGGGCGAGGGCTCCGCGTGACCCAGCCAGCCCAACGGAGGGGGGAGAGGGGCGCCGCGCCCCGTGGGGAGGCCAGGCGCTTTCTCTCTCCCCCCCCCGGAGGGGAGAGGGTGCTGCGCGCCGTGGCCGGCCGGGGGGGGGGGGGGGAGAGCCGCGCGCCGCTGGCCCGCCGCTCCGTACCGGGCGGGGTGCCCTGCGGGGGGCAGGCCGTCCTCCCCGCGCCAGCGGGCCACCGCCAGCGGGCCAACGGGCCCCCTGCCCACGCGCCCCCCCGCCAGCGGGCCCCCGCCAGCGGGCCCCCCGCCAGAGCGCGTGCGCCGTGGGGGGGGAGGGGGGGTGCCCCCCCCGGCCGGCCGCGACGAAGAGACAATCAGACATGTCCCGGCCGCCGGCAGCGGCCGAGAGCCAGCCTCCCCCGCCGGGCGGCCCGGCCCCGCCCGGCGCCCAGGCGGAAGCGGAAGCGGGTGTGTCGTGGTGGGTCCCGGCCCCGCGCCAGCCCGCCCCCGGCCGCCTGCTCTGGCTGGTGCCGCGGCGGGGCCGCCGGGCGGCGGAGGGGCGAGTCGTGCTGTCGCTGACCGGGCCCGGCCAAGACCAGCGGGCCTGGCTCAGCGACGTGGCAGACCCCGTGCACCAGGGCCTGGTGAGCTTTTCGCTGCACCCCGCCTGCTTTGTCCGGGGGCGCTCCGCCGGCGTCTGGCTGTACGATTACGACCGGGGCGAGGTGCTGCCCCTGGTTGACGAGGCCAAGCTGTGGCAGAAGCTGCCGCCCTCCGTCGTGCCGCGCACCACCCGCAAGCGGGCGCGCGCGCTGCGCCGCCTGGGCCACGCCGCCTCCGCGCCCAAGGCGGCGCCGGCGCTCGCGCGGGCGCTGGCCGCCTGGCCGGGCTGGTGGGCGCTGCGCTTTCTGCTGGAGGACGGCCGCTGGGCCCCCTTCCTGTTCTTATTCGGGCCCCGCGCCGAGCGGCTGTGGCACAGCCGGCGGCGGGCCAGGCTGGCTCGCGGCGTGGCTGGACTCGCCGCCGGGGGGCACGGACCCGCGCTACTTCTTCGACGGGGACCTGCTGCTGCCGGGCGCACTAGACGGCCCGGCGCTGACCCCGGCCCACTTCCAGCGCCTGGGCCGGCTGCTCCGGGCCCGCCTGGCGGCGGGGCTCGGGCCCGCGGGCCGGCGCCTCGTGCTCGTCCACTACTGGCTGCGCCTGACCCTCGCCGTGCGCAAGAGCTCGTGCTTCCAACTCACGGCCTGCCCACCCTCTGTCCAGGCGCTGGTGGGCGAGCTGTTGCCGAACCTCGACCGCCGCTCGGAACACGGCCGCCACCTCTTCCCCGGCTTTTCCGACCTGCTGCGGCAGTTGTTACTGCCGGATGGCTCGCTGTGGTGCGAGGATTGGTGCGAGCCCGCCGGCGAGCACGCGTACGCGCTCAAGCCGCACGTCACGCCGGCCGTGCTAGAGCCCGTGCTCAGTGACCTCTGGGGACTCGGCGCGGGGGGCTCCGGGGGCGGCTGCGCCCGCTGCGCCGGCGCCGAGCCACCCCCGCCCAAGCGCCGCCGCCGCCGTGAGGGTAGCTCGGCGCCCACGGAGCCCGCGTGGCTGCACCCCCGCCCCGGCCTCTGGGTGCCGCAGGACCTGTGGCGCCAGGAGCAGGCCCTCGCAAGCCGCCTGCGGGGCCTGGCCACGTCGGGCTGCGGCCACCTGCTGGCCAGGCTCCGGGCCCGCGGGCCGGGGGCCGACGCCTTCGTGCCCAGCGAGGAACAGCGCCGCGCCGCCGAGGTGTGCCTGCGCTCGCGCCTCGGCGTCCTCGTCGGGGCCGCCGGCACGGGCAAGACCTCGCTGGCGGGCTGGCTCCGCTGCCTGGGCGTGCCGCTCTTGTTCGTGGCCGTGACGTGCCAGGCCGTCGCCGCCGCCCGGCGGGCCTGGGCCGGGGCCCCCGCCGAGCCCGGCCCGGCCGCGGACCCCACCGGGGAGCCCGCCTGCCGCCAGTGCCGCGGCCCCCCGCCGCCGGCCGAGGGCTGGGGCTCGTACGTCACGGCCGGCTTCTACACGTCCGCCCTGCTAGAGGCGTACGCGGCGCTGCCGCCGAGGCCCGCCTGGCCGACGCCCGCCCTCGTGGTCGTCGACGAGCTGTCCTTGTTCAGTCCGGCGGCCCTGCTCCGCCTCCTGGACGTGCTGGCCGGGCTCGCCCCCTCGGTGGCGGGCCTGCTCCTGCTCGGGGACAGCGCGCAGCTGCCGTCCATGGGGCAGGGCTGCGTGCTGGCGCTGGCCCAACGCCTGTTCCCCGCCTGCTGCGCGTGCCTGGACACCGTCAGGCGCGGCGAGGCCGGCGCCGGCGGCCTCACGCAGGTGCAGCGCCTGGCGCGGACGCTGCGCCCGGGGGCCGACCCCCGCAGCGTCGCGGAAGTGCGCGCCTGGCCCGACGCGGTCCTGGCCCGCTACTTCCGCCTGCACGTAGGCCCCGACGAGCTGCGCGAGTTAGCCCTCGGCTGGTTCCGGCAGTACGAGCCCCCCGGGGGGTGACCCGCGGGGCCGTGCGCGGGGGGCTGCGCTGCCCGAGCTACCAGCTCGCGACCGTGCGGGCGCAGGAAAGGCAACAGCTCAACGAGTGGCTGGCGGGGGCCGCCGGCGCCGTCCGGGCGGCCGACGGCGTCCAGGCCCTGCGGCCGGGGCTCAAGGTCCGGCTGAAGGCGCCCCGCGGCTGCCCCGCGAGGCGGGCCCTGGCGCAGGCGGCGCGCATCTTCGTCGAGCCGGGGGACCTGTGGGCCGAGAACGCCCCGCCGGCCGCCGCGCCGGCCAGGCTCGTCCGGGTGCCGCCGGACCAGGGGCCCTGGGCCCGGCTCGAGGAGGTGCGGGCGGTGGGCTACCTGCTCGACATCTCGGACGTGTGGTTGCAATGTTCGCGGGACGCCAAGAACGTGGCGGTGCGGTGCTTTCCCGGCGGCAGCGCGCTGCCTGACACCCGCACCCCCCTGCCGGCGCAGGTCGGCCGGCGCTCCTGCCCTTGGCCTTCCGGCGCTTCCTCGTCTGGACGGGCGCGGTAGGGGGCCGCGCGGGCCTCGTGGAGTTCTACAGCCAGGACCAGCACGGCCGGCAGCGCTGGAGCTGGGGTACGCCCTCACCGACGTGTGCGTCCAAGGGGGGGAGCTCCGGCACCTGCACCTGGTCCTGTCGCCGCACGCTTCGCCGCGCCACTACTTTCTGCGCCAGATTGCCTACACCGCCCTGACCCGAGCCACCCGCACGGCCAGCATCGTGCTGCCGCTGGCGGGCGGACGGGGCCGGCTGACGCCCCGCGAGTATTGGGAAAAGGTCAGGCGCGCCGACGTCCGGGTGCTCACGGCCACGGTGGAGGGGCGCTCCCCGCCGCCACCGAGCGGGAGGCCGGGCCGGAGGCCCCGGGGGACAAGGTTTCTACTCCGCGCTAGTTCACCCCGCGGCTCGCAGCCCCCCGGCCCGCCTCCTCCCCGGCCGGGCGGCTACGAGCGGGGAAGCCGTTGGGCAGGACGGGGGTGCGGCACCTCCCCTCCCTATCACGAGCCCAGCAGCACCGGCGCAGTCAAAGGAGCCGGTTACTCCAGCTAACGGTACGTTGCCTCGTTGTTGGCCGGCGGCCAGAAATAAAGCCCAAGCGCAGTTCAGGACGACCAGAGCCAAGAAAAAGGTGGTGGCCGGCAACCGAGCCAGCTACCATCGAAAGAAGAAAGTGCCGGCCCACGTGTTAGGTTTTTTAATGTTTCGTCGTCCGGAGTCCTGCCTGTTCTTCTAGCCACGGCCGGCCACCATTGCAGACAGCCACCCCTGCGTGCCCACCGTGGTTGGCCTTTCCCCGGCCCTCAGGCCCTCCCTCCTGCCACAGCCGTGGGTGAAGCCAGCATAGGCCTAGGTGTTGCAGCCGGCGTAGCGTAGTCAAGCACCGTGTCCACGTGCCTGTTAATCGTTGACAGTCATTGGGGCTGAGGTGCAGCGTAACGACCACAGGTAAACGTCGCTGGACTGCATCTAGACCGTCGCCGGGGGCTTCTAGCACCGGCTCCCTGGAGCCCAGCCTCTGCAAGCCAGTGACCTTCGCTGCCTCGGTTTAGTTCAAGATCCACCAGGTTGTCGGGGAGCAACAGGCTGCGCACGCAAGTCTTGGCTTCGTGGATCTGTGCCAGGATCGACAGCCTGTCGCCGGTCGAGTGGCACACACCTATTTGGTTTTCATACAAGGCTACAGACCAAGCCGCATATTCCTCGTCGTAATTCGACGGGTTGCAATCCACACATAAGGATGTCTGTGCGTCCGTTTCCCACGTGCTTCTTATAACACAACTATGGTCCGTCGTTACCTAACTTCTCTTTTTCCACTTCTTCTTGAGCAAGTGTGTCCTGCAGCAGCCATAGCAATTCCACGGGCTGGGGTGCACGACTAGCCTGCGATTCGGCCACTTCGTCTAAGTAGCTCGCCGATTCGCTCCGTGCATTTCCAAGTGTAAGACTTTGTCTAGCTTTAATAAAGAAAATTGCAGTTTCTTGGCGGGGCTCAAAGATCAGGGGGGCAGAAGTGAGTACACGCCTTGAGAAACATGTCATAGCTACTAAACTTCTTGATGCATTCCCGGATCGGGTTTTGCAACTTGTCATTGTCGACCGGACCCACATTGCCGAAGTCTTGGAATGCGAATTCTAGTATCCTTGCCTCGTCATTGCGTTTGAGGTACAAAGCCACCCCGCACCCAAAGTTTTCGGTTGCCGCTACTTGGATGGATGCATAGAGCCCTGGAAGGCTAGGAAAACGCTGCTTGAAAGCCTTGTTGAATTCCTCGACGGGCTTTTCCCAGCAATCAGGGTGTTTGTAGCTTTGGCTAAGCCTGAAAGCCTGGTTCTCAAATTGCTTCTTCCTGGCTTTCTCGCCGCCCCAAATTCTTAGGCCCTTTGACACCTCCGCAAGCTTCGCGAGTTCTGCCCCACTTAAAAATTCTGTTATCACGTCATTTAGTATGTCATCAGGCACTTTGGTAAAAAAAAGACTATTGTATTGCCTGCAGGCATTGGGAACGCTCATGGCAAAAAGTTTCGTTTTGTGTATCAGACAGAGTGACAGGAGTTGTGGTCAAGCCTGCGTCGCAGATGGTGTCGCGACCTATTCACGATGAATAGTTTGAAGAAGGTGCGGGGGAGAGAGGGGGGGTGCTTAAGAAGGTGCGAAGGAGAGAGGGGGCGGGGGCTTTCTAGGGGCATTTCCGCAATTCTATCGCCTTTATCCCATATACCAGTTAAAGTGTTAGGAGGCTTTTTTATGTTTCGTCGTCCGTTGCCCCGCCCGTTCTTCTACCCACAGTCGGTGACGTACAAGATGAACCCCCCCCCCCCCGGTGTTCACCGTGGCGGGCCTCTTAGCAGGGGCGTGCCGGCACAGCCGCTTTTACCTCAGGTATAGGTACTGCAGCTGGGGCAGCGAGTCCAAGGGCTGCAGATCCTCGCGCCTCAGCTGTGTGCAGGAGGTCAAGTCCAGGTACTTCAGGTGCGGCAGCCCTGCCAAGTGCCGCAGCCCCGCACTCGTCAGCCCTGTGCAGTGTGTCAAGTTCAGGCGCTCTAGGTGCCGCAGCTTCGCGACACCCTGCATCCCCGCGTCGGTCAATTTCAGACAATAGTCCAGTTCCAGTTGCCGCAGCTGGGGCAACCCCGCCAGGTAGTCCAGCCCCGTGCCTTCTAGCTGTGTCCACCCCAAAACCAGGAACTGCAGGTGCTGCAACCCTGCCAAGTGCGCTAGCCCCGCGTCCGTCACCGCCGTGCAAAAGCCCAGGTGTAGGTGCTGCAGCTGCTTTAGCTCGGCCAAGGGCTCCAGCACTGCGTCGTCAGTCACACACGCGGCGGTCAGGTCTAGGCGCTGCAGCTGGTGCAGGGTCTTCAAGTGCTGCGTCCACCTGCCTGTCAATTGTGTACAGCCATTCAGGCTGAGGTACCGCAGGTGCTTCAGCTTCTCCAGGCAGTCCATGCCCGCGTCCGTCAGTCCCTGGCAAGAGCCTAGGTCTAGATGCCACAGCTGCCGCAACGCCGCCAAGTGCTGCAGCCCCGTGCCGTTCAGCTGTTCGCATTCCGCGAGTTCGAGGTGCCGCAAGTGTGCCAGCCCGGCCAGGGGTGCCAGCCCCTCGTCGGTCAGCTTCGGGCATTCGCGCAAGCCTAGGTGCTGTAGCTGGCCCAAGTGCCTTAGGCACTCCAGCCCCCCGTCCGTTATCTCCTCACAGTAGCTCAAATCTAGGTACTGAAGCCGCTGCAACTTTGCCAGGCGCGCAAAACCTGTGCCCGTCAGCCTCGGACAACTGTCTAGCTGTAGGTGCTGCAGCTGGAGTAGCCCCTCCAAGTGCCCCAGTCCCTCGTCCGTTATCTCCGGGCAGTCGCTCAGGTTTAGGTACTGAAGCCGGCGTAGGCTCCTCAGGTGCCTCAAGCCTTCGCCATTTATCTCCGGGCAGTCCTTCAAGTCTAGGTGTTGCAGGTCCTGCAGCCCCGCCAGGTGCACCAAGCCCGTGCCCGTTAGTCGAGCACAAGAGCTTAGGTCTAAGTGCCGCAGCTGGTGTAGTGTCTGTAAGCGCTCTAGTCCAGCGTCCGTTATTGCCTCGCAGAGCCTCAAGCCTAGGTGCCGCAGGCCCTGCAGCCCCGCCAGGTGCACTAAGCCCGCGTCCGTCAGCCCCCGACAAGAGCTGAGGTCTAGGTGCCGCAGGCCCTGCAGCCCCGCCAGGTGCACTAAGCCCGCGTCCGTCAGCCCCGGACAAGAACTGAGGTCTAGGTGCCGCAGGCCCTGCAGCCCCGCCAGGTGCTCCAGGCCCGCGTCCGTCAAGCGTCCGCAGCCGCTCAGGCTCAGGTGTCGCAGCAGGCGCAAGCCCCGCAGGCGCACTAGCCCCTCGTTCGCCAGCCCGGGGCAGCGGATCAATTCCAAGTGCCGCAGCTGGCCCAAGCTAGCCAGGGGCGCCAGCTCGTTGGCCCCGAGCTCGCCCGACAGTGCGGCCAGCCTCAGGCTGCGCAGGCTCCCGCGCCAGCCCTCCAGGCCTGGCAGGTATTCGCTGCCCAGGCGGGGACAGGAGGCTACGTCCAGGTGCGACAGCCGGGGGAGGCAGGGGGGCAAGCCCTGTAGGCACTGCAGGGCGGCAGCGGCCGTTACCCGCCAGCCCATTCTCACTACCAGCCCCTCGATCGACACCCGCGAGCCGAGCCACGACAGCTGTGCCAGGATCTGCTCGTGTAGCCACACCTCTAACCGCGGCACACGGGGCCGGGCCCCGGCCCGATGCCAGGCGTGCCCCCACAGCTGTATCAGGCGTCTGTGCTCGGGCCGGGCCAGGTCCAGCTCTCGGCTTCCGGTCGCTGGCCAGGCCGCGGGTGCGGACGGCCACTCGTAGTGCTCCGGCGAGGCGCAGGCTAGCGCGGCCAAATCCACCCAGTCCAGCCAGCGTAACATCCGCAAGTAAACGTCGCTGGACTGCATGCCGCTGACCAGGGGGGGAGAGAGAAGCAGGAGAGCGCCGGCGCCCCAGAATACCTTTAGAGTCAGGGGCGGCCGCCGCCCCCGGCGCCCCGCGTGCGCCGGGCAGGACGGCAGGCGGTGTGGCGCGGGAGGGGAGGGGGGGAGAGCGGGCGGGGGGCGCGGGCGGGGCGGGGGGCGCGGGCGGGGCGGGGGCACTCCCCCCCCCCCCCCCCGGCGACCGTCCGGTGCCTGCCCGACGACGCCCGTGGCCTGCCCACGGCTCAACGCCCCGCCGCCCGCCCCCTAGCGTCAGGCGGTACCCCCACCGACCAGCCCCCACAAAACTAGTCCCAACCTCGGTGGTGTGTCTAATGTCGAGCCAGGCCAGTGGCGCTGACCAGGCGCCAGCAGAAGCCAGCGCGCCGGTGCTGACAGCCCAGGTCAGAACTCCCTCTCCCTAACCAGAACCAGGGGCACCGGACCGGCGGAGAGCACTGGCTGGTCACGTGCTGGGTGACAGGACCAAGGCGGCGCGGACGCGGCCCCGGCGCTACCCTCCTCTCCAGCCCCGCCGGCTGGACCGACGAGCCCCGGGGAGGCCGCCGAGGCTCCGACGCGGGTCCGGGAGGATGGAGCGGACAAGGTATATTTTTATATGATACAGATAATACAAGCTGGGGTATTTATATTTATATGGCAACTAATCAAGGAGCTACGAATACTAGAAGTTTAGCAGGTGGTTCAGCAGTTGCAGGAAATGATTTCATTCAATGGGCTATGAGATTTAGATGTAATGCTGGTTCAGATACTGGTTTTATATGGGAGAATTCATCAGAACAATTGTTAATGTCGTTGAATGGACTCAATGGGACTTTATGGACGAAAGGATTACTAACTGCAAATGCGGGAATATCTACAACAACATTGGCAACGAGCGATAAAATAACAACAGCAATAGGCAAACCAATAATTATAGGAAACTCAACAAAAGGAGTGGGGGCAACAGGAGGTTTAGAATTATATGGAACGGCGGCTAATATCGGAGGAGCACATATACAGGCAATAACTTCAACAGACATCTATCCAGTTTTTCAACAACTAAACTGGGGGCACGACAATATTAATTTAGTTTTTGATGCTTATTATGATGGCACGAACTGGAAATCAAGCCACAGCGGTTCAAATTTTATGATTACAAAAGGTGGCAAACTCGTAAATCAGGAATAACAGCAGGAAGCAATATAACTTGGACTGAGGCAATGAACATAAGCACAGCAGGATTATTAACAGCAAATGCTGGTATTAGTTCGGCACAAACTATTACAATCACGAATTCAGCCTCGCAACTTTACTTTTCGGACGGCACGACAAGCACGTGCGGGATAAGATGGTCTGACGATAACCACGGCGTATTTTGTCAAAGAAATGCTAATGTGATGTACATTAAAGAGTATGGCGACATATACTTTCAAACAACTGGTTCTGCTACACGAGCACATGTAAATATGAATGGAATTTATGTTCCTTCGGCTAGTGCTACTACTTCCGTCCAAATAGGGATTACAAGGTCGGGATATCCTAATGAACCTATGATTTTATTAAGGTCTGGTAATAATGCTAATAACCGCGGTTTCATTGGTCATAGTGGCTCACAACTTTATGCTTGGTGTACGTCAAATTCAAACGGCGAACCTTCGGGGGGTTATAATTATGTGGCAGTCGGAGGCGGTTGGGGCTACTCATCAGACAGGAGATTGAAAGCGGATATTAAGACATTAGAATGTGGCGATTGTTGCGAGAAATTACTGAAATTAAATTGTTGCTCGTATTATTGGAAAACAGATGAGAAGAAAGAAAAAAAGAATTGCGGTTTTATTGCGGATGAAGTTAAAAAAATATTTCCAGAGTTTGTTGAGACTACTGGTATGAAAATAGGCGACGATGAAAACATAGAAGGAATAGAATATACAAGTTTTATACCAATTCTTGTAAGTGCTTTTCAACACATTACAGAGAAAGTAGATAATTTAGAAAAAGAAAATAAAATTTTGCTTAATATAATACAAGATTTAACCAACCAACTAGCAGAAATAAGAGCGGTTGTATTTCCACCTAATGCCCCCTAGATTACACCCACCACCGCCTATTATTGATATGGCAGATGGCGAACTAACTCCTGAGTTGAAGAACCGTGTAATTGATATTTCGTTGAAGAATGAAGAAAAAAAAGTAGAACACGAATTAGAAGATAACTGGAATTGTTGTTGTATAAAAAATAGACCAACTGACAGCAGAATGATTAAGTATCTTTTTCAAATGGCTATCATTATAGCAATCATTACAATTTGCTTAATAAAACTCGCTAAAGATAACTTACCTTGTGAGCAGGCTAATGTATATGTAGGTATCCTTACACTCTTAATCGGTATCGTTTTACCTTCTCCTTCTACTTCAAAGAAGTGAGCACTCGTATAAGTGTATTTTATACCAAGAAGCATCACCCGCACATATTAACTGCAATGCTTCATCAAAACTAACACACCAATCTGACATTGGTTTGTAAATACATTTGAATTTAGTGTCAATACCTTTTTGAATACAATAAACATAACTCTCATTCTTTTTTTCGCTTACACGAGAGTAAAAGTCGCAGGCTGACCGAGCAGAAATATTAATTATTAAAAAGTTTATAAGCATTAGTATAGGCAACCATTTGTTTTTGACAAGTATCTTTATTTTGGAAGTAATCCAAAATAATAAAACAAAATCAAAAAACATGACTGACTATAAACATCAGCGGATTATTTTTCTGAGCAATGATTTTGCGGGAAGTAAAACATTTAATAAAAATATTCAGATGTCATTTACCCCTACAAAAATGAATTGTTAAGTTTATTCACTACTATAACAACCAAACAGAGACAAAAACCAGAATTCTTTATATGGACAGAATTGGAATTATTGGCTCATTCTCCGACAGCACCACAGCAAACATTTCAAACCTCAGTTATAATCTTGGAAATATCGGATGGAGCGACGGGCAATATACATTTAAAGTCCTTGAAACTGACAGCGGAAATATTGATACAGGAAATTTAGCAGGACGAATTGTTATATGTCTAGAGTTTTTAGGATAATAATATATAAAGCATTTGTTTTCGACAAGTCAAATTGTTGTTTTGGAAGTAGTCCAAAACAACGGAGAAACAAAAACATGCAAAAAATCAATAATGTCAAGGTGAAGCCAGTAACAAGAGGGTGAAGGAAACAAAAAAGCAAAAGGTTATAAATTATTTAATGAGCCGTATGCCAACATATTTCTGCTAGCCCGTAAGAAGAGCGGTAAAACGACAGCACTCTTTGAAATACTGAAACGAACTACCGACAGAAAGACCCGTATTGTCATTATTGCTTCAACGATACACAAGGACTACATTTATAAAGCAATGGTAAAGCACTTTAAGAACAGAGGAAATCCAATGGCAATTTATACCTTTCTCAAATCAGATGGAGTAAATGTCATTGGTTATGAGTTAGATAAACTGAACAGACAGGATGAGCAACATGAAGGTGAAATTAAACAGGATGAAAAGGAAATAGAGAAGCCACAATTTCTTTATTTCGGTAAAGAAAAAAAAAGAAAAATACTGAACCAAAAGAGAGGCCAAGCAAGTATATTTCGCCAGAGGTTGTTTTTGTTTTGGATGATTTAGGAAGTGGATTAAGAGACAAGTCTGTAAGTGATTTGTTAAAAAAGAACAGACACTATAAATCAAAAGTAATTATGTCAAGCCAGTATCTGAACGACCTACGACCCGAAGCAATTAAGCAGTTAGATTATTTATTAATCTTTCCGGGCCAGTCTCAAAACAAAATGGAACTCGTGTATAAACACTTAGACCTATCTTTTGATTTTGATTACTTCATTCAAAAATATCACGAGGCTACAAAGGAACGATTTAATTTTCTGTATGTTTCAAGTGTTGATGATGAATTACGGAAGAATTTTAATTTAGCCTATCGCATGCGATAAGCAATTATCACAAGGTGAATAATTTTAGACTAAAATAAAAAAATTTATAATTAACTATTTTTCTGTATTATATATTCATCTATCTTTTATGGTAGTAAAAACGACTCGTGTTGAAGTCATTCCAACAATCGGCAAACGAACTATTAACTCAAGCACCAATATGGCTGGAGGTAAAAAGAAGACTGGACGGAAGAAGCAAGGTGGCAAGGGGCAGGCTGGCGGTAAAATTAACTGGCAAAAAGTGGGGAAAACGGCGATGGCTATTAACAAGTTTCTGAGGGATAACAAGGTAATCTCAAAGACCGCTAATGCTCTTGGTGATGTAGGGGTTCCTTATGCTAGTCGTATAGGCTCTACCGCCGCGAAACTTGGTTATGGTAAGCAGAGTGGCCGTGGAGCACTTAAGTTTTAAAAGATAAAAAAATAGTTTGTGAAATTATGTGGAAATATTTTTTGTTTATATAATCTTTGTTTTCAATATTGATTTATTATTTTGGATTATTATTTTGGACTACTTCCAAAATAAAGATACTACTTCCAAAATAAAGATGAAACAAAAACAATGGTTGCTAAGACTAAGAAGGTCAAAAATACCAAGGTAAGACCACCGAGGGTTTATAGAAATAAGAGCGGTAGGCCATATATTATACAGAAGGGAGAGCCCCGACTCGTGCGGGGCATTCGCACACGTGCGACAAAAAAATATTATCTTAATTTCGGTAATAAAACGAATGATATGAGCACACTTCAAATTGTTAAACTTTTTATGAAATACTTAAGCAATACGTCCCGCGAGCGGGACGGTCGCTCACGAGCGACAAAGCCACGGACAACTAAGAGGATAAAGACAAAGAAGGAGGATTTAAGAAAAGTCCAGAGTCTGTCAGAGATTGAACAAAATACGAGAACAGCCATTAATGACCACTTAGACAAACTCAGAAAGGAAAAGTATGAGGGTATTGAAGCAATAGAGAAAAAAGAAAAGACAGCACGGGAAGAAATTGAAGCGGAAAAGAAAAGACAAGAAAGAAAAGACATAGAAGATGCTCAGGAAAGACAAGAGATAATGGATAGGGAACATAAAAGAGAACTGGCAGAGATTAATGAAAGAAAGGAAGAAATAGAAAGGACATTAAGAAGAGAAAGAAAACTCATAGAAGATGTAAAATATGAAGAAGACAGAAAAAATAGAATACAAGCATTACCGCCACCGCAGCAACAATATATTATGGCACCACAACAGGCACCACCACAAGCACCACCATTAGGAGGCCCGCCACAAGCACCGCCATTAGGAGGTCCGCCACAAGCACCGCCATCAGGCGATCAAACACCATTGAAATCAAAAGAGCAGTATGAGGAAGAAAAAAAGCACAAGCAGAAAGATATCGAAACACTGAAATTAGCGGGATATACAGATAAGTTCATAAAAAAGATGAGTCGTAAAGACTTACAAAAAGCCAGTCAAGATATTCAGACGGCTATAGCCACAGCGACATCTTTAGAGGAACAGAAAGGTTAGCAGAAGAATATAAACAAAAACTTGAAAAGGAAGAAAAGAAAGCAGAAGAAAAGGGTAAGCATCTTGAAAATTTAGTATTCAATCAATTTTTAATCTCTGGATTTTCAAAAACTTATCACCCAACCATTACTATAAAAGAGTTAGCACAGGCCTTAAAAAAGAGACTAGATAGCGAAGGTCATACAAAATTAAATTACAAAGACACTTCAAAGTGGATAATTGACATGATTAAAAGGTTTAGTATTGATGTTGGAGATGAAAAGGAAAATGTAAAAAAGAAAAGTAGCGGATTATGCTAGATATGAAGATTATATGGGAAATCTCCAAAATTTTGGAGATTATAAGCAAAAAGGTAGTGGAGCAAAGACATTAGAAGAATTAATGGATAAGGTATTTTCAATAAAAACAATTAAAAAATATCTATCCCGCAATGATTGGAAACACACAATGAACAAAAAGGATTTTGTAAAAACTTTAACTAGCAAAATGACAATAGACCCGAATGTGGATAAACAAGTTTCAACGGATTTAAATATTGACGAGGGGATGCCACCCCCTACCATACCCCAACCATTAGAGCCACAGCCAGAGCCACAGCCAGAGCCACAGCCAGAGCCACAACCAGAGCAACAGCCAGAGCAGCCACAGCCTGAGCAACCAGAGCAAGAGGAGCCAGAGCAAGAGCAACAGGAAGGAGAGGGACGGGGTCTAATGACCTACGAAATAGACGACATAATGAAAAAATATGGATGGTATCTCGGTGCAATAGCCAGTGATGAAATTTACAAGTTGAAGCCCGCAAGCAGAAAGCGATACGGATTTATCATGAATTTGGATAATCACAAACAAGCGGGGTCTCATTGGATAGCAGTCTGGGTAAGTATGGATAAAGACAGAAGTGTTGAAGTATATGACGCGCTAGCAGAATATCAACCGACTGAAGACTTTCAACAACAAATGAAACGACTAATTGACCGAAGTAATCCAGATAGTTATTTATTAATGAAGGTTAATCAAGTAAAACAACAATCTGATACGAGCGACACATGTGGATGGCATAGTATGAGGTTTCTAATGGAAAGAGCGAAAGGTATTAAATTTAAATTTGCTAGTGGATACACAGACTTAAAAGAAGAAGAAGCTGAAAAATTAAAAGCACAGAATGGTTATGGATTTGAACCTTTATATAAAAGATATTTATCCGTATTATATACTACAAAAAACATGGAGTATAAGGGAGGAAGAAGTTCTGGTATCTATTACATAAATAGTAAAAATAGGATAAATGGCACAGACAGCGACTTTACACACTCTTTGGATTTAAGAGGATTGGACAATCCAACTCATTGTAAAATTTTACATATCTATGTTCCAAAATCGTATTACTCTGTGGCAAGTCCTTACAACACTTTTACTCTGAGTGAAGATGGCAACGAGGCACTCATTACGATACCTGAGGGTAACTACACAATGAACAACTTAAAAATTAAACTGTCTGAGGTGCTAACCGCAGATAGCCCCAACAACTACACATACACAGTCCCGAGCAACAATACAAACACTGACCCAGAAGACGGCAAGCTAACATTTACCGTAGCAGACAACCTAGGCATCCAACCGCGTATCCACGAAGTAATGGGTTTTGAACGGTCATCTACTTATTTCTTTGCTAATAATACACTGAGGTCATCAAATGTCATAATATTGACGGGCGTAAAAACATTGTATCTTCAATCAGACTTAGTCGGCGAAGGTGACAATCATGTATTACAAGAAATATATACTGCGAATGAAATACCATTCGGCTCTGTCATATATGATGGAAGCGGGTCGGAGTATGGTAAAAGACTGTCAGCCAATTCAAACAATGTATTTAGGTTTTACTTGACAGACGAAAACGACCAAGCAATTAATCTTAATGGTTTGGGAATAGTTATGACATTGTTGATTTACAGGGAAACGAATTATTTTAATTTATTTAATTCATTCTTCAATTTACTAAAGGCTAGATAAATTAATTTAACATTATTTTTTTTTCTATAAATATATACATCTATTATACATAATAGATTGTGAATTACTTAATTCTCTGAAAAAACAAAAGAAAAATGCCTGTCCAATAATATTATGGAGGAGAACTTACACACAGCCAGAGTGAGCTTATCCGCGGTAAGTATTCGCTTAACAAACTTACTGCCCGCGAAAGTCTTGCGACCGTGCCAATTACCACCGTGGGAGGAATTGAATCAACTTTTGAAATTCCTACTCGTCCTTTGAACCTTGCGAGGAGTGTGTTGCGATTTACCTACACACCAAATCTGCCTGGTAATGCTGGAAGATACAACCGAATTCCTATGGACTGCTTGCCTATGATTAAGACAATTGAACTACGAAGCCGAAGCGGTCAGTATCTGTGTAATCTTCAACATGTTGGTAATTACACTAAGATGATTTGGAAGCCTGAGATTTCCTATGATAGATTTATGGCTTTGGACAACCACGGGGCTGGGTCTGGTTATGGGTCTATGCTTCAAAAGTGTAATGCCCCAACTACGGTGGCTGTGCCTGCAAATGGTTATGATGATTTGTATGCTTTGAGTAATACAACCGCTGCAGTTGGAAATGTTACAGCACACACTGCTATAGCGACAGTAGGTGGAAATACTTATGCTGATGCTGCAGTTAATGCTGCAATCACTGACCTTGAAGGAAAAAATCAACACAGTCAAAGATAACCTTCGCACATTGGTCACGACATTGAAGGGAGAGGTAAAGAATACCTTTCAACAGCCTTCTGTCACAGCCCGCCGTCATGATGA
This sequence comes from Paulinella micropora, assembly GCA_019918135.1. NCBI lineage: Eukaryota > Cercozoa > Imbricatea > Euglyphida > Paulinellidae > Paulinella > Paulinella micropora. Next base: position 62,481 of record WBZZ01000030.1, read on the forward strand.
TGCTCTTATTGCTAACGGTACTGGTGCTCCTAGTTTCGTTAATGTTGCTTATGAAGAGGCTAAGTATTTTGAAGGTGGAGCCGATAACACCGCTACTCCTGTTATCAATGTGTCTATTCCTCTTGGTATGCTTTTTGGAACCATTTTTGAAATTGATAAGACTATTGGTTTTAATGAAATTCTTGATTTAAGGATTGTGTGGGAGGGCACTAACAAAACCGTATTTTATGGAACTGATGCCCTTAGTGTTGGAGCAGGAGCAACTCTGTTCGGACAGGCTGCAGAGGTTACCAACTTTAACCTCTTTCTTGCTGTTGAAACTGACCCGAATGTTATCTTGGGTGTTCAACAAAAGATTGCTGGTGAGGGCTCTTCGTTTAAGACCGAATACCCTATCTCTTGGAAAACTAATCTCGCGGCGGGCACTCAGTCATTTGTTTTGAAGATGAACCGCTCTCAGGGTGAGAGAATTCGCCGAATTTACACAACTGGATTTAATAATACTGAAACTTCAAATACCGCTTTTGATTGTGATAACCGAGCACAGGCTAAGATTACTTCTTATTACACTACTTTGGATAGTAATAGAATTCAGCAGTTTGATATCACTTGTGCCCGAGATGAAGACTATATGCTTTTGAAGGAAAAACTTAAGGGCTCTGCTGTTTTGAACTCTAATGTGTATAAGTATAACTGGTTCCATGTTGATTTCTGGGACCACAACCGCCCACTTTATGACAAGCGAGAAGAAGAGGGTTATGAAGTGGCTAGGCTATCGTTGGACACCGAACGGCGGTATGAATGGAGTGCTGAGGGAGCAGTCCAATTGAATTATTACACTTATGCTATTCTTCAGAGGACTATCGTCGTGAAGGGAATTGAAATTATGATGAGTTAGAAAAAAGAATAAAATAAAAAGGAAAATTATTTTTTGTTTCATATACAATCTTTGTTTTCAAGATTAAAAACAAAAACAATGTCTCACCAGAGAAATTTAATCGCACAAGATGAAGCCAATAATTTCGTTAATGTTAAGTGTGAAACCAGTGGAGTAATTCAAACAAGTTTAATCGCAGAAAATCCTGACAGCAAATTTGTAAATGTCAAAGTCGGGTATGACGGGCACATTGAAACTAATCATATGAAGACCGCTTTTGGTGAAACCCTAACCAGTTCCTTAACACCAGTATTACAGGAAATCTTTCCATATACCATTAATACACGGATATGGACGATAACAGAAACAAAGGCGACCGTTTCATTTCTGAATAATATGGCGGAATTGAAAACAACTGCTGATGTTAAGGCTAATGCTAGTATGGAAAGCAAAAGAAAAATAAAATATCGCACTGGTATGGGTGTTGTAGCCCGCTTCACTGCTTTATGGACAACGGACGAAACCGAAGATTATTATTCGTGGATAGGTATCGGAGATAGTGAATTAAAGAATGGTTTCTACTTTTACAAAACTAGAGATGAAGGAATGTGTATCCTACATTGTATAGGAGGAAACCTAAATGTATTTTTTCAGGCCTACTGGGATGACCCGTGCGACGGAACAGAAGATATGCCGTTCATAGATTGGAGTAAGGGAAATGTATTTCAAATTCAATTTCAATACTTAGGTTTTGGTGCTATTAAGTTTTCTATAGAAAATCCAAATACAGGCGAATTCCAGTTAGTCCATACAATTAAGTATGCGAATAACAACACTGGTGTCAGTCTGCGGAATACTACATTGCCATTTACAGCACGAATTATTAATAACGATGTTGGAGTAGGAATACAAAGACTGAAGACCGCCAGTTGTAGTTTGTTTGTTGAAGGCACTAACACTATTAATACAAGTATTACAAATACGGCGGAAGGAGACGAAAAAGCAAGCACCACAGAAAGCCCTATTTTAAGTATCAGGAATAAAGCACAATACAATAATAGTGTAACCAATTGGTCTGGTTATGGGTCTATGCTTCAAAAGTGTAATGCCCCAACTACGGTGGCTGTGCCTGCAAATGGTTATGATGATTTGTATGCTTTGAGTAATACAACCGCTGCAGTTGGAAATGTTACAGCACACACTGCTATAGCGACAGTAGGTGGAAATACTTATGCTGATGCTGCAGTTAATGCTGCAATCACTGACCTTGAAGGAAAAATCAACACAGTCAAAGATAACCTTCGCACATTGGTCACGACATTGAAGGGAGAGGTAAAGAATACCTTTCAACAGCCTTCTGTCACAGCCCGCCGTCATGATGATGCTCTTATTGCTAACGGTACTGGTGCTCCTAGTTTCGTTAATGTTGCTTATGAAGAGGCTAAGTATTTTGAAGGTGGAGCCGATAACACCGCTACTCCTGTTATCAATGTGTCTATTCCTCTTGGTATGCTTTTTGGAACCATTTTTGAAATTGATAAGACTATTGGTTTTAATGAAATTCTTGATTTAAGGATTGTGTGGGAGGGCACTAACAAAACCGTATTTTATGGAACTGATGCCCTTAGTGTTGGAGCAGGAGCAACTCTGTTCGGACAGGCTGCAGAGGTTACCAACCTTAACCTCTTTCTTGCTGTTGAAACTGACCCGAATGTTATCTTGGGTGTTCAACAAAAGATTGCTGGTGAGGGCTCTTCGTTTAAGACCGAATACCCTATCTCTTGGAAAACTAATCTCGCGGCGGGCACTCAGTCATTTGTTTTGAAGATGAACCGCTCTCAGGGTGAGAGAATTCGCCGAATTTACACAACTGGATTTAATAATACTGAAACTTCAAATACCGCTTTTGATTGTGATAACCGAGCACAGGCTAAGATTACTTCTTATTACACTACTTTGGATAGTAATAGAATTCAGCAGTTTGATATCACTTGTGCCCGAGATGAAGACTATATGCTTTTGAAGGAAAAACTTAAGGGCTCTGCTGTTTTGAACTCTAATGTGTATAAGTATAACTGGTTCCATGTTGATTTCTGGGACCACAACCGCCCACTTTATGACAAGCGAGAAGAAGAGGGTTATGAAGTGGCTAGGCTATCGTTGGACACCGAACGGCGGTATGAATGGAGTGCTGAGGGAGCAGTCCAATTGAATTATTACACTTATGCTATTCTTCAGAGGACTATCGTCGTGAAGGGAATTGAAATTATGATGAGTTAGAAAAAAGAATAAAATAAAAAGGAAAATTATTTTTTGTTTCATATACAATCTTTGTTTTCAAGATTAAAAACAAAAACAATGTCTCACCAGAGAAATTTAATCGCACAAGATGAAGCCAATAATTTCGTTAATGTTAAGTGTGAAACCAGTGGAGTAATTCAAACAAGTTTAATCGCAGAAAATCCTGACAGCAAATTTGTAAATGTCAAAGTCGGGTATGACGGGCACATTGAAACTAATCATATGAAGACCGCTTTTGGTGAAACCCTAACCAGTTCCTTAACACCAGTATTACAGGAAATCTTTCCATATACCATTAATACACGGATATGGACGATAACAGAAACAAAGGCGACCGTTTCATTTCTGAATAATATGGCGGAATTGAAAACAACTGCTGATGTTAAGGCTAATGCTAGTATGGAAAGCAAAAGAAAAATAAAATATCGCACTGGTATGGGTGTTGTAGCCCGCTTCACTGCTTTATGGACAACGGACGAAACCGAAGATTATTATTCGTGGATAGGTATCGGAGATAGTGAATTAAAGAATGGTTTCTACTTTTACAAAACTAGAGATGAAGGAATGTGTATCCTACATTGTATAGGAGGAAACCTAAATGCATTTTTTCAGGCCTACTGGGATGACCCGTGCGACGGAACAGAAGATATGCCGTTCATAGATTGGAGTAAGGGAAATGTATTTCAAATTCAATTTCAATACTTAGGTTTTGGTGCTATTAAGTTTTCTATAGAAAATCCAAATACAGGCGAATTCCAGTTAGTCCATACAATTAAGTATGCGAATAACAACACTGGTGTCAGTCTGCGGAATACTACATTGCCATTTACAGCACGAATTATTAATAACGATGTTGGAGTAGGAATACAAAGACTGAAGACCGCCAGTTGTAGTTTGTTTGTTGAAGGCACTAACACTATTAATACAAGTATTACAAATACGGCGGAAGGAGACGAAAAAGCAAGCACCACAGAAAGCCCTATTTTAAGTATCAGGAATAAAGCACAATACAATAATAGTGTAACCAATTGGTCTGGTTATGGGTCTATGCTTCAAAAGTGTAATGCCCCAACTACGGTGGCTGTGCCTGCAAATGGTTATGATGATTTGTATGCTTTGAGTAATACAACCGCTGCAGTTGGAAATGTTACAGCACACACTGCTATAGCGACAGTAGGTGGAAATACTTATGCTGATGCTGCAGTTAATGCTGCAATCACTGACCTTGAAGGAAAAATCAACACAGTCAAAGATAACCTTCGCACATTGGTCACGACATTGAAGGGAGAGGTAAAGAATACCTTTCAACAGCCTTCTGTCACAGCCCGCCGTCATGATGATGCTCTTATTGCTAACGGTACTGGTGCTCCTAGTTTCGTTAATGTTGCTTATGAAGAGGCTAAGTATTTTGAAGGTGGAGCCGATAACACCGCTACTCCTGTTATCAATGTGTCTATTCCTCTTGGTATGCTTTTTGGAACCATTTTTGAAATTGATAAGACTATTGGTTTTAATGAAATTCTTGATTTAAGGATTGTGTGGGAGGGCACTAACAAAACCGTATTTTATGGAACTGATGCCCTTAGTGTTGGAGCAGGAGCAACTCTGTTCGGACAGGCTGCAGAGGTTACCAACCTTAACCTCTTTCTTGCTGTTGAAACTGACCCGAATGTTATCTTGGGTGTTCAACAAAAGATTGCTGGTGAGGGCTCTTCGTTTAAGACCGAATACCCTATCTCTTGGAAAACTAATCTCGCGGCGGGCACTCAGTCATTTGTTTTGAAGATGAACCGCTCTCAGGGTGAGAGAATTCGCCGAATTTACACAACTGGATTTAATAATACTGAAACTTCAAATACCGCTTTTGATTGTGATAACCGAGCACAGGCTAAGATTACTTCTTATTACACTACTTTGGATAGTAATAGAATTCAGCAGTTTGATATCACTTGTGCCCGAGATGAAGACTATATGCTTTTGAAGGAAAAACTTAAGGGCTCTGCTGTTTTGAACTCTAATGTGTATAAGTATAACTGGTTCCATGTTGATTTCTGGGACCACAACCGCCCACTTTATGACAAGCGAGAAGAAGAGGGTTATGAAGTGGCTAGGCTATCGTTGGACACCGAACGGCGGTATGAATGGAGTGCTGAGGGAGCAGTCCAATTGAATTATTACACTTATGCTATTCTTCAGAGGACTATCGTCGTGAAGGGAATTGAAATTATGATGAGTTAGAAAAAAGAATAAAATAAAAAGGAAAATTATTTTTTGTTTCATATACAATCTTTGTTTTCAAGATTAAAAACAAAAACAATGTCTCACCAGAGAAATTTAATCGCACAAGATGAAGCCAATAATTTCGTTAATGTTAAGTGTGAAACCAGTGGAGTAATTCAAACAAGTTTAATCGCAGAAAATCCTGACAGCAAATTTGTAAATGTCAAAGTCGGGTATGACGGGCACATTGAAACTAATCATATGAAGACCGCTTTTGGTGAAACCCTAACCAGTTCCTTAACACCAGTATTACAGGAAATCTTTCCATATACCATTAATACACGGATATGGACGATAACAGAAACAAAGGCGACCGTTTTATTTCTGAATAATATGGCGGAATTGAAAACAACTGCTGATGTTAAGGCTAATGCTAGTATGGAAAGCAAAAGAAAAATAAAATATCGCACTGGTATGGGTGTTGTAGCCCGCTTCACTGCTTTATGGACAACGGACGAAACCGAAGATTATTATTCGTGGATAGGTATCGGAGATAGTGAATTAAAGAATGGTTTCTACTTTTACAAAACTAGAGATGAAGGAATGTGTATCCTACATTGTATAGGAGGAAACCTAAATGCATTTTTTCAGGCCTACTGGGATGACCCGTGCGACGGAACAGAAGATATGCCGTTCATAGATTGGAGTAAGGGAAATGTATTTCAAATTCAATTTCAATACTTAGGTTTTGGTGCTATTAAGTTTTCTATAGAAAATCCAAATACAGGCGAATTCCAGTTAGTCCATACAATTAAGTATGCGAATAACAACACTGGTGTCAGTCTGCGGAATACTACATTGCCATTTACAGCACGAATTATTAATAACGATGTTGGAGTAGGAATACAAAGACTGAAGACCGCCAGTTGTAGTTTGTTTGTTGAAGGCACTAACACTATTAATACAAGTATTACAAATACGGCGGAAGGAAACGAAAAAGCAAGCACCACAGAAAGCCCTATTTTAAGTATCAGGAATAAAGCACAATACAATAATAGTGTAACCAATTGGTCTGGTTATGGGTCTATGCTTCAAAAGTGTAATGCCCCAACTACGGTGGCTGTGCCTGCAAATGGTTATGATGATTTGTATGCTTTGAGTAATACAACCGCTGCAGTTGGAAATGTTACAGCACACACTGCTATAGCGACAGTAGGTGGAAATACTTATGCTGATGCTGCAGTTAATGCTGCAATCACTGACCTTGAAGGAAAAATCAACACAGTCAAAGATAACCTTCGCACATTGGTCACGACATTGAAGGGAGAGGTAAAGAATACCTTTCAACAGCCTTCTGTCACAGCCCGCCGTCATGATGATGCTCTTATTGCTAACGGTACTGGTGCTCCTAGTTTCGTTAATGTTGCTTATGAAGAGGCTAAGTATTTTGAAGGTGGAGCCGATAACACCGCTACTCCTGTTATCAATGTGTCTATTCCTCTTGGTATGCTTTTTGGAACCATTTTTGAAATTGATAAGACTATTGGTTTTAATGAAATTCTTGATTTAAGGATTGTGTGGGAGGGCACTAACAAAACCGTATTTTATGGAACTGATGCCCTTAGTGTTGGAGCAGGAGCAACTCTGTTCGGACAGGCTGCAGAGGTTACCAACCTTAACCTCTTTCTTGCTGTTGAAACTGACCCGAATGTTATCTTGGGTGTTCAACAAAAGATTGCTGGTGAGGGCTCTTCGTTTAAGACCGAATACCCTATCTCTTGGAAAACTAATCTCGCGGCGGGCACTCAGTCATTTGTTTTGAAGATGAACCGCTCTCAGGGTGAGAGAATTCGCCGAATTTACACAACTGGATTTAATAATACTGAAACTTCAAATACCGCTTTTGATTGTGATAACCGAGCACAAGCTAAGATTACTTCTTATTACACTACTTTGGATAGTAATAGAATTCAGCAGTTTGATATCACTTGTGCCCGAGATGAAGACTATATGCTTTTGAAGGAAAAACTTAAGGGCTCTGCTGTTTTGAACTCTAATGTGTATAAGTATAACTGGTTCCATGTTGATTTCTGGGACCACAACCGCCCACTTTATGACAAGCGAGAAGAAGAGGGTTATGAAGTGGCTAGGCTATCGTTGGACACCGAACGGCGGTATGAATGGAGTGCTGAGGGAGCAGTCCAATTGAATTATTACACTTATGCTATTCTTCAGAGGACTATCGTCGTGAAGGGAATTGAAATTATGATGAGTTAGAAAAAAGAATAAAATAAAAAGGAAAATTATTTTTTGTTTCATATACAATCTTTGTTTTCAAGATTAAAAACAAAAACAATGTCTCACCAGAGAAATTTAATCGCACAAGATGAAGCCAATAATTTCGTTAATGTTAAGTGTGAAACCAGTGGAGTAATTCAAACAAGTTTAATCGCAGAAAATCCTGACAGCAAATTTGTAAATGTCAAAGTCGGGTATGACGGGCACATTGAAACTAATCATATGAAGACCGCTTTTGGTGAAACCCTAACCAGTTCCTTAACACCAGTATTACAGGAAATCTTTCCATATACCATTAATACACGGATATGGACGATAACAGAAACAAAGGCGACCGTTTCATTTCTGAATAATATGGCGGAATTGAAAACAACTGCTGATGTTAAGGCTAATGCTAGTATGGAAAGCAAAAGAAAAATAAAATATCGCACTGGTATGGGTGTTGTAGCCCGCTTCACTGCTTTATGGACAACGGACGAAACCGAAGATTATTATTCGTGGATAGGTATCGGAGATAGTGAATTAAAGAATGGTTTCTACTTTTACAAAACTAGAGATGAAGGAATGTGTATCCTACATTGTATAGGAGGAAACCTAAATGCATTTTTTCAGGCCTACTGGGATGACCCGTGCGACGGAACAGAAGATATGCCGTTCATAGATTGGAGTAAGGGAAATGTATTTCAAATTCAATTTCAATACTTAGGTTTTGGTGCTATTAAGTTTTCTATAGAAAATCCAAATACAGGCGAATTCCAGTTAGTCCATACAATTAAGTATGCGAATAACAACACTGGTGTCAGTCTGCGGAATACTACATTGCCATTTACAGCACGAATTATTAATAACGATGTTGGAGTAGGAATACAAAGACTGAAGACCGCCAGTTGTAGTTTGTTTGTTGAAGGCACTAACACTATTAATACAAGTATTACAAATACGGCGGAAGGAGACGAAAAAGCAAGCACCACAGAAAGCCCTATTTTAAGTATCAGGAATAAAGCACAATACAATAATAGTGTAACCAATTATTCAAATGTCTTTCCATCTTTGATAAGTATTACAAATGAAGATAGTAAGGCTAATGTCGTCCGAATGGTATTGAACGGGACACTGACAGGAGCGGGTTTTGCCGATGTAGATGCCAAAACTTCAATTGTAGATACAGACACGAAAGCAACTGCTATCGCAAACGGAACAACACTTTTTAAGATTTATGTTAATGCTACCTCAACTCAACAAATTAATCTAAGAACCTACGATATCCAATTAACCCCAAACGACTGTTTGACATTCACACAGAAGTCTGTTTCTGCTGGTGGCGGTAGTAATATTAATGTTATTGCTAACTTTATAGAGGATCATTAAAGCAAAAAAAGAACTAGTTTATAAAAAAATCACTCGTGATTTTTGCTATAACACAAAAACTTGTTTTTGTTTATATATATGTGTCTTACTTTACTTTATTTTTTTGTATCTTTCTTTTACAATACGAATAACATCACTCACACAAGTGGCTATCTCTTCGCCTTCACAAGTGGCTTCGACTGTAGCATTTGTTTTTGTTTTTGATTTTTTGTTTTCGACTACTTCGAAAACAAAGTCAGTAGTCAAAAACAAAGGTGCTATCTCTTCTCCTATGTTAGACTTCATTTCTGTAATTCCTGTCTCTTTTAAATCTGCTGTTGTAAATGGTGTGCTTTCTTCCTCCATCATTTTGGTCAATGTAGCTTCAAGCGGTATAACGACTTTAACATTACATCCTTCGTCTGTAGCTTTCGCTGTATCATCTCTCGGTTTATATTGCTCATAGAAAAGATACAATGTCAGGCTTAGTCCATTTAATCGTTGGTTTTTTAATTTCAATGTCAATGTTTTTGTTTTTGACTTTGTCGAAAACAAAGATGTTCCATTTTTCAATTTCATTCAAGTAGTCCTGTTTGGTGTTTAGGTTAGTCATTGTTTTTGTTTTGGAATTCCAAAACAAAGTATTATATATTATTATTAAATATATTTTTTACTTCAGTTTTAATGTCTATAAATTTATCAAACCAAGGCTGTTTCATAACCCATTCAAAGGTAAGGCTGCTACATCTTGAATTTTCTTCCCTCTGTATTTACCAAATGGAAAAATATCCTTTGGCTTTGATGAATTACTATTATCAATTTCCTTTATTTGGTCTTGAATTACCTTTTGAATATCTTTCAATGTGAAGGTTTCATTTTTTGTTTCAATTGAAAGTTTTTCAAACTTCTCGCATAGTCTGGTTAGGGTGGTCATAGTATAGTATAGGGTATATACTTTATAAAAAAAATTAATTAATTATTATTTAAGATTGGGCTAGGAACCCGTAAGGGATACTATCATTTTGGTTGATAAACTCACGGCCAGACCATTTATTATCATTAACTTTCTTTTTTATGTTTGTAGTATGAACTATGCTGAAATGGTTAATGTTTTGCTGTTTGCTATTTCGTGATAGATGAATTTTCTTCATTTGAAAATCTCTAACATTTTCAATGCTTTCACCTAAATCCATTTTTTCATATACTTCTGGATTTAACCCTTTTGAATTCAACCCCTTACCTCTAAGATGGTAGTATCTCTTTTTTACTCCTTCATTTTCATAGCATTCAATTATATGAACTCCTTTGTCTTTATGTTTCAAGTCATTCTTAGTAAGGTATGGAAGAAAGGCTTCATTCGTTGTAAATTCTAACATATACAATTTAGGAGCGATCCATATTCCTCTTATTATCTTACAACAATCTCCTAAGTCATCTGTTATTCCGCCAAGAGATTTATCCCCAAGTCTTTTTATTAGTTTGGCGAACATAACATGTAAAACTAGATTATCGGTATCTGTGTAATAGAAATCAGCCTCTATGTCTTTATTTGGATTAGCCTCTTTTATGTAGTTATACATAATTCGTCTGCTATATGCTAGAATGAAAGCCCCGTAGTGAGAAGGTTTAGTTATGCTCTCTTCAAGTATTTCTTCCTTTCTAGGAATTCCAGATACATGCCATAGTTTGTTTCCGTCTTTATCTTTAAATTCAACCACATTTGATATATAATTTTTTGTCCAAAATTTCCAATACTCCTCATTTGATTTAATATATTCTGCTTCTGTTGGTATGGGTCGTTGTATCATCTTTCTGTATAGTGAATTCATAAATAGTTTAGCTAATAAATATTGCGGTGTGCCTTTTTCGCTTGTCTCTTTAGCTTTAAACATTTCTAATATATATTCTTTGAATACAGGTTCTGCCTCCTCTGTATAGTATCCTTTATGAATTGTTAAGCCGTAGCCTTCCTTAATCATATCTTCAATATCAACACTTGTGAGCCATTGGTCTTTCATATCCACTAAATTCCACTTTAATGAGCCCATTTTATTTCTCTGTCCTATTCTTGAATGTAATATGTCTTTTGGTGAGATATAATCAACATTGTAAATACCGATAGGAAGATTATTATAATCAAATGGTGCTATAGCCAGCTTAATTTCTCCAACCATAAATAAATTAAGCATCGCTGTTGGGTATAAAGATACAACATCCGCATCAACTAAATAATCAGTTAATTCATCAAATGTTATTTTCCCCGCTAAGTAGTCCTTGTATTGTTTTGAAATAAATCTTTTTTTGCTTGGATATGTTCTTGCTCCTATAACCGCTTTTCTGAATGCCTTCTCTTGGTCAATAGTTGGAAGCCTTACATCGTGCTTACCATCAATCATTTTCTTCCAGATATTGAAGGCGAGGCTTGAAGTTGAAATATACGAAGTTAAATTCACTGAGTGTTTTTCAAATATCTCTGTGTTTATTTTGTCATATAACTCTTTTAACCCCATAACATCACACTTCAAATATTCAAGACACTTATTTCTTAATTCTTCACTCATTGTTTCCAATTCTGTGGCTTGGTCGTGGTCAAAATCTCCTTTAAGAGTTTTACATTTCATATTTTCTAAGTTTTCTTTTAATGTCCCCTGAGTATGCTTACACATATCCCACATTTTAATATTTTCAAATTGTAAAGAAATTATTGAGCCGTTATTAATCATGTGTGATTTTGGTTTAATACCTTTCTTATTAATTCCTGTTTAATGAAGTAGTGGTCAAAGTTCGCCCCATTAAACCCATTCACATATAAAATTGGTGGTTCCTCATCTTTCTTCTTTTTCTTTCTTACTCCTGCTACTTTCTTAACTGGATTATGTAGTTGTTTGTTAGCCCATTCTATTGCTATTTTTTTCCTCTCTCTAAGACTAAATCAAGAAATTTAGAAATACAATCTATACCAGCGAAATATTTAAATCCTTCCGTCCCTTGAGTATATCCGACTATATAGCAGTCGTGAATATCAAATCCTTCAACAAGAGTGTTATTTCTAAAAGTTTCAAGGTCGTAATGAAGTATTTGTTATTATATTTTTCTTTATGTGCCTTCGTTATTAAATGCCTCTTTCCATTCTTTAATATTTCTCTATTCGCATAATTAATAACTTTTGGATTACAAGTATGTTTAGTAAAATACTTAGTTAAGCATTTTTCACATTTCTTTTTTATATCTTTTAGTTAATCCAAAATAGTGGTTATTTTCTAAGTAAATCATAATATCCGCTTCTTCTCCTATTTCGTTTGTGCTTACTGTCTCTTTTGTTAAGGAATTTGTTATTTCATATGTCTTCCCTTCCTTAATCAAAGCATTAAGTATTTTTACTGCGGTAGAAAATGGAATTGGCGAGTCGTTAGAAAGATTGAATTGTTCTCTAATACCATTACATCTTTTTCTGTTAATAAGTGGCATATTAAGAAT
>WBZZ01000030.1:80000-97642 GCA_019918135.1 Paulinella micropora
TGTCGTGGTTGTTAATCCACTTCAAGAATGCATTGAAAAATTATTCGTTTTCGCACTTCGTTCCAACCTTAACAAATATTTTGCTTCAATCGTTGGTCCTATCGATATTTACTTTACAATGGCCAACTTCGCCCCGTAATCCCACTTCGACAATACGAATTCTTCTGCTTTCCACTATATTCGATTAAACTAAGAGAGACACTAATGGTTATAAACCTTTCTCTGCATTGAAATGTAATAAGCAATTGTTTAAAAGCCCAGGAATGTGTATAACCATTTCATTTGAATTATTCAGTTTTCATTAAAGGTCAAGTATTACTTTAGCCTTTCGTTCTCTCTTACTTGTTCTAATGTTTTCTGGTTCTATTTCTTCTCTTTTAAGTAGTTCTTTAGTCTTTTTTTCTTTACAACTTCTTTAGTTTGCTCCTTCATATCTTTTTCTTCATCAATCGGTTTAATAAAATCAGTTTTCAATAAATCCCTTGGGCTTACTAACTCGTCATTATTTAATATTAACTTAAATCCAGACCGACCCTTTACTTTATAAATAATTTTACTGAAAGTCTTTCCACCTTTGGAGAAAACATTTCTTTTGTTTTCTTTTCTCACACTATCACTAACATTGAATTCGTCTATTAAATGATCGCGGGTTATCACTTGTTTATTTTTGTCTCTTCCAAAAAATACATCTATCGGTTTAGCCTTAATACCTCTATGAACTTTATGATTATAAGCATTGACTAAGTCCTGAATATAACTAACCCAATCAAAATTACGATTGGTTTCAAATAAAAGGTCTAACCATCTTCTTATACTCCTTATAACTCTATCAACAACCGCTAAGGCTCTATGGTCGCCGACTTCAACCACATCATGTTTAATTCCATTTTCATTAAAATATTCACGAGTTGCCTTTATATTCTCCACCGCTGTCAGTAGTAATTGATTTCGGTTTATATTTAATTGTTTTCAAAGCATAATAGACTTCTTTTGCTGTTGTATTTTTTAATGGAATGATTATTAAATATCTTGAATGACAATCAATCCAAACAAGCATCCAAGCATAGCCCTTATTTCCTTTCTTATCTTTTATCTTACTCATATCCGCTAAGTCAAGAAAGACTTGGTCTAATGGTTTATCAACCCATATAGTGTTCCATATTTTCTGGTTTTTTTTCTGGTGGTGAATTTCAAGTGCTTCTTCTTCTTTTGTTTTAACTACTTCTCCTGTAGGTGTGTCTTCTAATTGACTATTACGATTTTGGTTATTAATAATTGTATGTTTATGGTCTAAATCTGGCATATTATATAGTATGAGATTTTCAAAGTCAAATGTAAAAAACAAAAAATATAAAGTCATTAGTCCGAAAGGTAAGGTTATTAATTTTGGAGATATCAGATACGAACATTATAAAGACCGCATAGGTTTATATTCACATTTAGACCATTCGGATAAAGAAAGAAGAAAAAAATACAGAATGAGAGCAAAAGCAATACGAAATTCAAAAGGTGAATTAACTTATAATAATCCAGAATATAGTAATTATTATTCTTATCATTATCTCTGGTAATGTCTAAAACTTCAAGAAACATTTTTCAACATCGCTTTTTCTTTCTTAGCACCACCAGAAGATTGATTATATACTTTTACACTCACACTGCTAGACTTTTTTCCTTTTCCTTTCTTCGGCTTAATTTCTTCTTCTTCGCTACTCTCGCTTTCACTTTCTTCACTTTCTTCAGGCTCAGGCTCTGGTTTTTTACTCTTCTTCTTTTCTCTCTTAGTTTCCTCTTTCGCTCTTTTGATTTTCATCTTAGCCATCTTTTCTGCGATCAGGTCAGTGAAATCAACCTCATCTTCACTCTCACTCTGCTCAGGTGTGTCATCTTGTTCCTTCTCGTTAATAATATCTGTTGGTAAATTCTTATTTTCTATCTCTGCTATTTTTCGTTCCATATCTTCGTCTTCGCTTTTAACCGCGTTTCGGTATTGCTCCAAAACCTTTTTGGCATGTTCCATTTTTCTCTGCTTTGCTTTTTGTTTAATTCCATCGACTGCTTTCCCCAGTTTTGGCGGCTCGCTTCAGGACTTGGCATTCTATACTAAAAGTTTTATTTTTTAGTATTTTTAAAATTAAATATTTATTTTATATAATATGGCAGGCTCATCCTATAAATCATTACTCTGCTTGTCAGAAATAGCGACAGACAGCCTATCAATCGCAAACTTAGACTTAACCAACACAAACATAGTCGGTCTGAATACAGACAGAGTGCCAGAAGATGCCGACCCAATAAATCTTTATTATACTGACGGCCGATTTGACACACGTCTCGCTTTAAAATCAACAACAGACCTAAAAGAAGGGCTTAATTATTATTGGACTGATAACCGCTTTGATGGTCGGTTCGCTTTAAAATCAACAACTGACCTAAAGAAGGACTTAATTATTATTGGACTGATAACCGCTTTGACACACGTCTCGCTTTAAAATCAACGACTAATATCAAAGAAGGAAAAAATTTATACTATACAGAGCAACGAGTAAGGGATAATGACGAGTCAAAGCCTCAACTCAACACAGAAGCAATACTTCCAATCCGCACCAAACCAGTTTATATAATTTGATAGACACAAACATATTTGCACAAGCGAGCGGACAATACTTAACTTACAACGATGTAGAAGGCAAATGGAAGAATTCAGCCCTTGGTTCAATTGATACACTTTCAGATGTGGTTATAACCGGACCAATAGCAATGAATAGTTATCTAACATATAATTCAATAAACTGGGTAAATAAAACATTTCCGATAAATGTGGATGAATTCGGCAATATTAGTATTGGAAGGAAGAATATAACAGGAGTTAATTTACTAAATACCAAAGATGTTGATGAATGGATATTTGAACACCAAGATAATAATGATAAAGTTTCAGCGAGTGGAAGTATAGACTCACATAGCGATGTGTTAATAACGGGCACACCAGCAGATAACCAATTACTCATTTATAGCACAGGTCAATGGAGAAACACCACACCACCCTTTCTTAGATTAGACGGCACTGCTAGTATGACGGGGGCTCTAAATATGGGAGGGTTTGCTATTTCAGGGGCTTCTACATATAATGGAATTAATCTCGCTAATCTCGCAGTTGATGGTTCGGTGGTCAAACTAACAGGAGACCAAACTATAGGAGGAATTAAAACATTCAGCAGTATAATAAATGCGAGTGCGGGGATTGATATGAAAAGCCAAAGCATAACAAATGTCAATCTGGTTGATGGTGTGGATGTTTCCGTTCTTGATACTTCGTTGGTTAAACTAACAGGAGACCAAACCATAGCAGGGAATAAAACATTTACATCAACTTTAGAAGTAAGTGATTCGTCCAATCCTACTACTTTTGACGGCATTGGCATAGCCTTTGATACAAAAATAGGAATGATTGCAGCACAAAAAACAGCCACAGCGACTTGGTATCCCATACAAATAACTGGTTCGTATGTAGAGTTATATTCAGGTAATACTTTAATTATAACCGCAACTGGCACTACACTCAATTTGAATAACAACAAAATAACAAACTTAGCCACACCATCAGCAACAACGGACGGAGCAAACAAAAGTTATGTAGACACATTAGACGGGCAAAATGTGAAACTAACAGGAAACCAAACCACAGCAGGAATTAAGACATATAGCAGTGGTGTGGAAATAACTGGAAACTCAATCAATTCAACAACAAAAGGCACATTTATCTTTTTTAATTCTTCCAGCAATATCGGTTCTATTGCTAGTTTGGATATGAAAACTGCGACATATTACAACTTTGAAATTTCAGCGAAAAAAGTAAGTTTTATTATTGACGGGACGATTGTTTCGTGGTTTAATGCTACTGGCTTAGATTGTAATAGTAGTCGGATTGTTAATCTAGGAGCACCACAAAATGCGAATGAAGCGGTAAATATCTGGATGATAATTGTGTGAAACTAACAACAGACCAAACCATAACAGGAAGTAAAACATTTAATGGGGCGAGCACAACGATAAAATATCTAACTTTAACGAACAATGTCGATTTTAATAATCAAACTATCATTAATGGTGGAAATATAACATACAATGGAGCGAGGATATTAAACCAAAATGGAGGAGATATATTCTTTTCACAGACATCAGGTGATTATCAATATTTCTTATTTACTCTAAATACCGCTACAAGTGGAACCGCGAACCAACGAGGTTATGTATTTACGAATGTAGCATTTGATGTAAAAGGAGCAGGTCTTTATATTTCAAAACTTTTGGATAATAAAAGTGCTTCATCTGACATTGTCCGTTTTAACAATGCTGGCGGTATGCGGTTTGATGGTGCTTTGGATTGTATGTGATCCCAGCATTTGCCGTTAGTAATCCACTCGCAGTTGCCGTTGTTGTTGATATACCCGCATTTGCCGTTATCGCTTCACTTGCTGTTATTGCCTTCGTTGTTAATAAGCCCGATGTGTCAAGTTCCATAGCGAGAGACCAAGGAACAGCAACCCCAACACTTTTCCCGCTATCATACAAAAATCTAAGTTTATTATTCCATTTACTAATTAGAAAATTAGAACTCGCATAACTTGATTTCCATCCGCCAGCATCTAAATACGCATCAAAGGTCATATTTATGTTATTATGACTTAAATTAGTTAGTTGAAAAGTAGGATAAATATCTTCTGTTGTAATAGCCTGCAAATGTGCTCCGGTTGTATTATTGTTATAAGTTTCATACAATTCTAAACCCGCTGTTGTTCCTATTCCTTTAGTTGTATTGCCTATGATTATTGGCATACCTGATGCCGTTGTTATTTTATCGCTCGTTGTTAATGTTGTTGTAGTCATAAAAGCAGTTGCCGTTAATGTAGTTTCCGTTATTGTTCCAGCACTTGTTATGTTGTTTGAGTTCGTTGGCACACTAACGTCAGTAACGAATGCCAGCGGGGCGAAAATAGGAATTCAGGGACAAACAGACGGAACAAATGCAAAAGGAATATTTCTATGGGATACGACTAATACAAGTTGGGGGATTTATGCAGCATCTGGCGGAGTTGGAAACGCTAGAAGTTTGGCAAATGGTTTGGCGGGGGGGAAATGATTTTAGTTCGTATAGTTTTCAGTTTAGGGTTGCTAATGATTCTACAGTGGGCTTTGTATGGGAGAATTTAGCAGAGCAATTGTTGATGTCGTTGAATGGACTCAATGGGACTTTATGGACAAAAGGATTGATACTCTGGGGTGCTAACAACCACAACTAATAATGGAGCGAAAATAGGAATTCAAGGACAAACAGACGGGGGTGGTAACCGCGGAATATTTATTTGGGATACTGGCGATTCAGCATGGGGGATTTATATGTCTCAGTCTGGAGCAAATAAATCATTAAGTGGAACAGGAACAGCACCAGCAGGAGGAGGCGGAGATTAACTTCTTATGCTATTAGATTTAGAGTGAATAATTCTTCAACGAGTGGGTTCATATGGGAGAATAGTTCAAATACTGCTTTAATGTCATTAAGAGCGAGCGATGGGCAATTATGGGTATTGGCTAGTCCTATCGTATATTCAGATAGACGAAAAAAAGAAGATAAAAAGGAAAGCTTAGGCTTAGATTTTATTAATAAGTTAAATCCAGTCTGCTATCGTATGATTGACGACAACAAGAAATGTAGGACTGGCTTAATAGCACAAGAATTAGAAGAAATACTAACAGAAATGGATATGCTAGATTTTGGTGGTTTTATAAAAGAAACAACTATGGTTCCGTGTCCAAAGCAAAGAAAAGAATGCGAATTGAAAGGTATGAGTGTTAATCCAGAAGAATCATTGTTAAATGTGTTGATAGTGGTGATGTCAGTTAATATGGTATAGGTTATTCTGAGTTTATCGCCCCGTTAATGAAAGCGGTTCAACAATTATCAGAAAAGGTAGTTAATTTAGAAAAAGAAAATAAACTTTTACTTAATATACTACAAGACCAAGCAAATCAATTAGCAGAAATACGAGCAGTCGTTTTTTCAAATGTCAAATAATACAACCAGACTTCACAGACCACCACCTATTATGGATATGAATGGCGAACTAACTCCAGAATTAAAGTCTCGTGTTCTTGAAGTAGAACTAAAGACTGAGGAAAAAAAAAGTAGAGCACGAATTGGAAGATAACTGGAATTGTTGTTGTATAAAAAACAGACCAACCGACAGCAGATTAATTAAATACTTATTTCAAATGGGTATCATTATTGCCATTATAACCCTTTGTATTGTGAGGCTTTCTGAAAAGAACTTACCATGCGAGGTTGCTAATACTTATGTCGGAATCCTAACATTGCTTATCGGCATTTGCCTTCCATCACCTTCTAGTTCAAAGAAATGATATTTATCAACTACACTTTCATTCGCATTCTCGTTTGTTTGGAGGGGGTTTCACCCCCTACCATACCCCCGCGGGTTTGGAAAGGGGCATAGCCCCTTCCATAAACATCGAAAACCGACAAAAAATTAAAATGGGAGACGATGTTTGAGAATAAGCGAGAGTGCGACAGCACGACCATCTCGTAGAGTGATTACGCCCTTCGGGCAGTAAAGTGAAATTCTCAAATATCAAAGCATTCGTATAAGTGTATTTTGTACCAAGAACTATCGCCGACACAGATTAAAGGAATGGCTTCATCAAAACTACGACACACATTATTTCCGTTATTTATGAAAACACATTTAAATTCTGTTTCTATTCCTTTTTGAATACAATAAACACAACTTTCATTCTTTTTTTCGCTTACCCGTGAGTAAAAGTCGCATGCAGTCCGACCTAACACATACCACATAAACAAGAATATTAAAATCATTTTTTTATATCATATATTATATAATTTATGGCTGACTATAAATACCAAAAGATTATTTTTCTGAGCAATGATTTTGCTGGAGGAAGCAAAAACATTTAATAAAAATATTCAAATGTCATTCACACCCACCAAAATGAATGTAAAATTTATCCACTATACGAACGACCAGACGGAAACCAAAACCAGAATTCTTTATATGGACAGAATTGGAATTATCGGCACATTTGCAGATAGTAATATAGCAAACATTTCAAACCTTAGTTATAATTTAGGTGTAGTAAATTGGTCAGACGGACAATATACATTTAAAGTCCTTGAAACTGACAGCGGAAATATTGATACAGGAAATTTAGCAGGCCGAATTGTTGTATGCCTAGAGCTTCTAGGCTGATATTTGTTTGGAGGGGGTTTCACCCCCTACCATACCCCCGCGGTTTGGAAAGGGACAAAGTCCCTTGCATAAACATCGTAAAACCATTTAATTTCTTGTAAATGAAAAAAACGATGTTTTAGAATAAGAGAGAGTGCGGAGCACGAAACGCAATTCTAAAATATCAATGCAAAAAATAAATATCAAGGTGAAGCCAGTAAAACAAGAGGGTGATGGAAATAAAAAAGCAAAAGGTTATAAATTATTCAACGAGCCTTATTCAAATATATTTCTACTAGCCCGTAAGAAGAGCGGGAAAACGACAGCACTCTTTGAAATACTGAAACGGACTACAGACGGAAAAACCCGTATTGTCATTATCGCTTCAACAATACACAAGGACTACATTTATAAAGCAATGGTTAAGCACTTTAAGAACAGGGGAAACCCAATCGCAATTTATACCTTTCTTAAATCAGATGGTGTTAATGTCATTGATTATGAGCTAGACAAACTGAACAGACAGGACGAGCAACACGAAGGAGAAGTAAAACAGGACAAAGAAGAAATAGAGAAGCCACAATTTTTATACTTTGGAAAGGAAAAGAAAAAAGAAGAAGGAGGTGAGAAGAAAGAGAGACCAAGTAAGTATATTTCTCCAGAGGTTGTTTTTGTTTTGGACGATTTAGGGAGCGGATTAAGAGACAAGTCCGTAAGTGATTTGTTAAAAAAGAACAGACACTATAAAAGTAAGGTGATTATGTCAAGCCAGTATTTAAACGACCTACGGCCAGAAGCAATTAAGCAGTTAGATTATTTGTTAATATTTCCGGGTCAGAATCAGGATAAAATGGAACTCGTGTATAAACACTTAGACTCTTATCTTTTGACTTTGATTATTTTCTTCAAAAGTATCACGAGGCTACAAAGGAGAGATTTAATTTTCTTTATGTCTCAAGTGTTGATGATCAATTACGGAAGAATTTCTCATTAAAATTTTTATAATATTTTTATATAATTATTTTTTACTTATTATAATGGTAGTGAAGACAACTCGTGTTGAAGTCATTCCAACAATCGGCAAACGAACAATTAACTCAAGCACAATGGCTGGAGGCAAAAAGAAGACTGGTCGTAAGAAGAAGCAAGGAGGCAAGGGACAGGCTGGCGGTAAAATTAACTGGCAAAAAGTGGGGAAAACGGCCTTGGCTGTTAATAAATTTCTCTGCGATAACAAAGTAATTCTCTAGGACTGCGGGAGCCTTAAGCAGTATTGGAGTTCCTTATGCAGGATCTGTCCAAGCCACCGCTTCAAAACTAGGATATGGCAAGAGAAAGCAGAGAGGATGCGGTGCACTCAAATTCTAAAAGATGATATTTTGTTCTGACTTCGTCATCACACTATCGCTTCGCGATAGTTCGCCCTTTGGGCAGAACAAACATCGACGACCATTATTTTTTCTTTTTAAAAAAAATCGATGTTTTAGAATATAGATTCAGCGAGCTGAATCGATAGTGAGAATGCGAAGCATGAAGCGCAATTCTAAAATATCAAGGTAAGACCACCGCGGGTTTATAGAAATAAGAGCGGAAAACCATATATTATCCAGAAGGGTAAAAAATATTATCTCAATTTCGGTAAGAGCACAAATGATATGAGCACACTTCAAATTGTTAAACTTTTTATGAAATACTTAAGCAGACCAAAAGCAAAGAAAAAAGCAAAGAAGGAAGACTTAAGAAAAGTCCAAAGTCTATCAGAGATTGAACAGAATACAAGAACAGCAATTAATGATCACTTAGACAAACTCAGAAAGGAAAAGTATGAAGGTATTGAAACCATAGAGAAAAAAGAAAAGACAGCAAGGAATGAAATGGAAGATGAAAAGGAAAGGTTAGAAAGAAAAGACATAGCCGATGCTAAGGAAAGACAAGAGGTATTGGACAGAGAACATAAAAGAGAAATAGTAGAGGCGAAGGAAAGGCAGGAAGAAAAGGACAGGGAACTAAGAAGGGAGCAAAAACTCGTAGAAGATGTAAAGTTTGAACACGATAGGAAACAAAAATTATTACTATTACCACAGCCACAATATCAACCACAACTTATACAAGCGGTGAATAATCAACCACCTACACCAGCGACACCACTTCCAAAACCCCCTACTGCAGAAGACACTGAACTAGATGAAAACATAAAACTTTTGAAATCCGCTTATTATACTGATGAAGAGATTAAAAAAATGACTGATAGTATGATACAAAAAACAGCAGATGGTATTAAATTATTGCAACAGAAAAATGTAAAACTGACTGATATGAGGAAAGCACTAGCACAAGCAGAAAAAAAGGGGCAAGCTACGGAAAATGATGTTAAAAATTTACAATTTAAGCAAACAATGAAAGATGCCTTATCAAAAAAGTATTTACCAGAAATAAAAATCGTTGATTTATCGCGGGCCTTAAAAAGGAAACTTGAAATGGACGGACATACAAAATTGAAACATAGAGAAAATAGCGAATGGATTATGGCGATGGTAAAAAGGTTTAAAATTAATGTAGGAAACGATGAGAAACAAATAAAAAAGAAAATAGCAGATTATGCTAAGTATGATGAGTATATGGGGAAACAAGGAGGTACAGGTAGGAAATTACACCATACATTGGACGAAATGATTAATAAATTATTTTCAATTGCGAAAATAAAAAAATACTTAGCCCGCAAAGATTGGAAACACACAATGAACAAACATGATTTTGTAAAAACTCTAACTAGCAAAATGACAATAGACCCGAATGTGGATAAACAAGTTTCAACGGATTTAAATAATGACGAGGGAATGCCACCGGAGGGGGTTTCACCCCCTACCATACCCCCGAGAACAAGTTCTGCGGAGCAGAACATCGTGGCAAAGCCACTCATCGCGGAGACAACCATACCCCCGCCACCAGAGCCTGCAACAGATACTACTACACCGCCAGACCGAACACAACCAGGGGAGCCACAGACAGACGAGCAACAGCAAGAGCAATCCATGCAGGAAGGAGAGGGTCGCGGCTTAATGACTAATGAAATAGATTATATAATGAAAAAATATGGATGGTATCTTGGAGCGATAGCCAGCGATGAAATCTACAAGTTGAAGCCCGGAAGCAGAAAGCGATACGGATTTATTATGAATACCGAACCTAGCAACAAAAAAGGACAGCACTGGATGGCAGTATGGATAAGTCTAGATAAAGACGGAAGTGTTGAAGTGTATGACCCATTAGCACTTACGAACCTACTGAAGACTTTCAACAACAAATGAACAGCTAATAGATAAAAGCCACCCCGATAGTTATTTATTAATGAAAGTAAATAAGGTAAAAGAGCAGAGTGATACCAGTGATAGTATTACCTGCGGATGGTTCGCAATGCGTTTTTTGATGGAGCGGGCAAAAGGAGTGCGATTTAAGTTTAGTTCGGGTTTCACAGACTTAAAAGAAGAAGAAGCGGAAAAATTAAAAGCCCAGAATGGGTATGGTAATTTTGATACATACATATAAAAGATATTTTCTAATATATAGATTTTTGAGGTTGTAGGTGGTTTTTATAAAAAGCACCTACGATGGAGTACAAAGGTGGTCGGTCAAGTTCCATCTATTACATAAATAGTAAAAATAGAATAACGGGAACAGACAGCGACTTTACACACGAAGTCAATATGAAGGGGCTAGACAATCCCACACATTGTAAAATTCTTCATATTTATGTGCCAAAATCGTATTACTCTGTGGCTTCACCATATAATACTTTTACATTATCCGAAGACGGGTATGAGGCTTTAATTACAATACCTGAGGGAAACTACACAATGAACAATTTTAAAAATAAGTTGTCGGAGGTACTGACGACATAAAGTCCGAATGACTATACTTATGTTGTCTCAAGCAACAATACAAACACAGAAGCGGAGGATGGCAAATTAACATTCAGTGTTTCAAATAACGGAGGTATTCAACCGCGGTTTATATTTGATGCTGATACACGTATTCATGAGGTTATGGGATTTGATAGAAATTTAACATATTTCTTTGCTAATGATTTTATTAAATCGCCGAATGTAATTATTTTAACTGGTGAAAAAACATTGTATCTTCAATCGGATTTGGTGAATGAAGGTGATAATCATGTGCTTCAAGAAATATACACAGCCAATCAAATTCTTTTTGGTTCTGTTATCTATGATGGAAGCGGGTCTGAGTATGGTAAAACATTGTCCGCTAATTCAAACAATATATTTAGATTTTACTTGACGGACGAAAACGACCAAGCAATTAATCTTAATGGTTTGGGAATAGTTATGACATTGCTTGTTTATCGTGAAACTAATTACTTTAGTTTATTTAATTCATTTTTCAATTTGTTAAAGGCGAGATAATAAACTTAATATTTATTTTAATTATTTTTTTTCTATAAATATATTCTGGTGAATTAGTTAATTTACACTACTTCAAAAACAAAACAAAAAAATGCCTGTCCAATATGGAGGTGAACTAGTCCATCAGACTAAGGAACTGCTCACGGGTAAGTATGAATTGAACAAACTTACTGCCCGTGAAGGGTCGGCTGATGTTGTTCTCACCACTGCGGGTGGAAATGAAAGCACCTTTGAAATCCCTACTCGTCCTTTGAACCTTGCGAGGTCGGTGTTGCGATTTACTTACACCCCTTCCGCATCTGCTGGTTATAATCGTATGTTTACGGATTGCTTGCCTATGATACAAAGAATTGAACTGCGAAGCCGAAGCGGTCAATATTTGTGCAATCTTCAACACGTGGGCAATTACACTAAGATGATTTGGAAGCCTGAAATTAAATATGAAAAATTTATGGCACTTGAAAACCACGGGGCGGGTGTATCTAGCGGTGCTATGCTTCAAAAGTGTAATGCTGGAAGAGTTGAAATTGGAACTAGAGCAGAAAGAAAGGCAATTACTGATGCAGCCAATACTGCTGGAGTGGTTGCTGCAGTTCAAGGTTATTACAAAGTGCCACTTGTTAATGCCCGCCGTCATAATGATACTGCTCTCGCCGATATCACTGCTGAAATTATAGCCTTGTTAATGTTCCTTTTGAGGAGGCTAAGTATTTTGAAGGAGGAACTAATGCGACCCCTGACCCTGTTATTAAAGTTAAACTTCCGTTGGGTATGATTTTTGGAACTATTTTTGAATTAGATAAGACTATCGGTTTTAATGAAATTTTTCATTTGCGAATTGTGTGGGAGGGTACTAACAGCTCTACTTTCTATGGAACTGATGCAAGCAGTATTTCTACTCTACTGGTGCTGCACAGGTTGCTGTTGGTGCTACTATTTCAAACTTGAATCTGTTTCTTGCCGTAGAGACTGACCCAAATGTTGTCCTTGGTGTTCAGCAGAAGATTGCGGGAGAAGGTTTTCCGTTTAAGATTGAATACCCTATCTCTTGGAAGCAGACCCTACAAACAGCGAACCAAAATTTCGTAGTAAAAATGAACCGCTCACAGGGTGAGAGAATTAGAAGAATTTATACTTCTGCGTTCCACAACGATGAAAATAAAAATACCGCTTTTGACAACGATAACAGAGCGGATGCAAAGATTATTTCATATTATAGAACTCTGGATGGCTCTCGTCTTCAACAATTTGACATTGACACCTCTGAGAATGAGGACTATATGATTTTGAAGGATAGGTTGAAGGGAAGTGCCATCCTAAACAGCGATGTCTATCATTACAACTGGTTTCATGTGGATACTTGGGATAACAACCGCCCGCTGTGTGATAAGGATACCGACGGCTATGAGGTAAGTGGTCTAAGCCTTGATACTGAACGACGATATGAATTCGTTTCAACTACTGCGGGTGCTAATCTTAACCATTACACTTTTGCTATTCTTCAACAAAGTGTGCTTGTGAAGGGAATTGAAATTTTGATGAGTTGATATTTTGGAATTGCGATTCATGCTGTCGCATTCTCGCTTATTCTAAAACATCATGATAAACAAAAAAAGTAAAAATTAATAGATTAAATATTTTTTTCTTGTATAATAATATAGGAAAACGACGTTTGAGAATAAACGAGAGTGCGTAGCACGAAGTGAAATTCTCAAATGTCCCACCAAAGAAATTTAATCGCACAAAATCCTGACGGAGATTTTATAAACGTCAGAGTTGGATATGATGGTGATATTGAAACAAATAATTCAAAAACCGCTTTTGGCGAAGCAGTAGTAGGTCAATTAACACCAGTTTTGCAAGAAATCTTTCCATATACAATTAATACTAGGATATGGACAAAAACAGAAACAAAATCGTCTGTGTCATTTTTGAATAATATGGCTGAATTGAAAACAACTGCTGATGCTACGGCAGATGCTAGACTGGTAAGTAAAAGGAGAATAAAATATAGAACTGGAATGGGTGCCCTAGCCCGCTTTACTGCTATATGGACAACGGATGATACGAAAGATTACTATTCATATATTGGAATAGGAAATGATCTCGTTGATGGATTTTATTTTTACAAAAATCAAGCAGGAATAAGTATTGCACATTGTAAAGGAGGTGCTGCAGTTCATATTGACCAAGAAGACTGGGACGACCCTTGCGATGGAAATTATGCTATGCCAGACTTAGACTGGAGCAAAGGAAATGTATTTCAAATTCAATTTCAGTATCTTGGGTTTGGTGCTATTAAGTTTTATATTGAAAATCCCATAACAGGATTATTTCAATTAGTTCATATGATTGACTATGCGAATGCTAATACTGGGGTAAGCCTGCGAAATACAACATTACCTTTTACGGCAGTAATGAGAAATGATGCAGCGACTGGAATACAAACTCTTAAAACAGCGAGTGCCAGTTTATTCATTGAGGGAACGAATACGATAAACACAAGTATAACAAACGAAGTGGAAGGAAGTAAAGCAGCAAACACCACTGAAAGTCCTATTATTAGTATCAGGAATAAAGCAACATTTGATGCGGGCGGTTCTAATTTAACAAATTATTCAAATGTTTATCCCACTTTGATAAGTATTACAAATGAAGATAGTAAGTCGTGTGTAGTAAGAATGGTATTAAATGGAACACTAACTGGAGCAGGTTTTGCAGATGTTGATTCTAAGTATTCAATTGTAGATACTGACACAAAGGCGAGTGCTATCGCAAACGGAACAACAATTTTTAAAATATATGTAAATAGTGCTTCAACTCAACAAATCAATCTTAGAAGTTATGATATATACCTATCGCCGAGTGATGTATTGACTTTTACACAGAAGTCTGTCTCTGCTGGTGGAGGAGGAAATGTCAATATTATTGCTAATTTTATAGAAGACCAGTGAAGCAAAAAAAACAGAAGACAATGTAATATCAATCACAGATATTTTTTTACCGCATCTTTATTATTAAAATAAGGTTGTTGAATTCAATATTCAAGGTATGTTTTATCAATCTTAGCAACATCTTCAATTTTCATTTTTTTTATACTTACCATATTGAAGAAAAATATCGGTTTCATTTTGTGCTATACATCCTTCGTCTGTAGCATTCGCTATCTCTTCGCCTACATTAGCCTTTATTTCTGTAATTCCAGTCTCTCTCACAATAAGATCTGTTTCCTTAAAAGGAGTGCTTTGTTCCTCCATCATTTTTTTCTAATGTAGCTTCCAACTGAATAACTACTTTCACATTACATCCTTCGTCTGTAGCTTTCGCTGTGTCGTCGCGGGGTTTGTATTGCTCATAGAAAGAAAAAATGTCAGGCTTAGTCCATTTAATCGTGGGCTTTTTAATAGAAACATCAAGGTTCCATTTGTCAATTTCATTTAAGTAGTCCTGTTTGGTTGACAGGTCAGTCATTGATATATATGAATATTAAAAAATCTTTTAGCAAAAATATCAAATATATTTTTTTACTTCACTTTTAATGTCAGTAAATTTCTCAAACCACGGCTGTTTCATAACCCATTCTAGATATGGTTTGTCAATGGCAGCAACATCTTGAATTTTCTTACCTTTATACTTACCGAATGGAAAAATATCCCTTGGCTTGCCTGCCCGTGCATTTTCAATCATTTGGATTTCGTCAGTAATTATCTTTTTAACATCGGTAATAGAAAATGTTTCTTTTTTATTTTCAATAGAGAGTTTCTCAAACTTCTCACATAATCTGGTGAGGGTGGTCATTGGTCTATATAGAGTGGTAAAAAATTTTATGGAAAAAAATTAATTATTTGATATTTTGATTATTATTAAATTTTAAGAGCGGGTGCGAACCCGTGTGGAATACTATCATTTTCGTTGATAAACTCACGACCGCACCATCTTGTTTTATTAACTACTTTTACTACATTCTTTTGATGCTGTATGCTAAAATGCTCAATGTGTTGTTGTTTGCTGTTTCTACTAGTATGTATTGTCTTCATTATCTGGTATTAGTTAAACTTTCACCCTTATCCATTAATTCATAAGCGGTTGGATTTAATTTTTTCAAGTCCAAACCTTTTTCTCTAAAGTGGAAATGAGTTTTACCTTTTTCTTCATCTTTTTTTACATACTCCAACATATACCATTTTGGTGCTACCCATATTCCCCTTATTATTTTACAATCTGTTCCGAGGTCATCATCCATTCCGCCGATAATGCTTTATCTCTAAATCTCTTTATCTGTTCAATGTTTCTTACATGGCTTTGAATGCTGTCTGTATCCGTATAATAATAATCTCTGTCAGGGTCGTTGTCTGGGTTGGCTTCAGTCATACACTTATACATAATTCGTCTGCTGTATGCTAGGATAAATGCTCCGTAGTGAGTGGGTTTTGTAATTTTTTCTTCTTTTTCTTGCTCATCTCTGGGAATACCACTGATTAGCCATAATTCACCATTAGCCTCTTCAAACTTTTCAATATCCGTTATTACATGTTTAGCCCAGAATTTCCAATACTCATGATTTTTTGATATGTATTTACTTACAGAATTAATCGATCTTTGAATTGTCTTTCCGTATAAAGCATTCATAAATAACTTTGCTAATAAGTACTGCGGTGTGCCTTTCTTTGAATTTTGTTTTTTCTTGAATAAGTCTAAAATATATTCTTTGAATACTGGTTCGGCTTCTCCAGTGTAATATCCACGATTGATTTTGACTTGGTAGCCAAGTTTAATCATATCTTCAATATCTACAGAAGTAAGCCATTGGTCTTTCATATCTCTTAACTCCCATTTTAAACACCCCTTACTATCTCTATACGGAACCCGCGGATGTAATATATTTTTTGGAGATATGTAATCAACATTATATATCCCTAGTTTCCCTTTCATTTCTCCTTCACATTCCTTTATTTCGCCAGTCATAAATAGTTCAAGCATCGCCGTTGGATAAAGACTTACAACATCAGCATCAATAAGATAATCTACAACTTTATCAAACCCAATTTCACCATTTATGTATTTTTGATATTGTTCTGAAATAAATCGTCTTTTGCTTGGATAAGTTCTAGCACCATATACTGCCCTTCTAAAATCTTTTTCTTGTTTTAAATTTGGTAGTTGAATAATATATTTACCATCTATCTTCTTTTTCCATAAATTGAAAGTAAGAGACGAAGTAGAGATAAAAGCGGTTAAGTTAATTTTATGTTCTTCATATATTTGATTATTTAGTGTGTCGTGTAGTTCCTTTAGTCCCATAACATCTTTTTCTAAGTATGTTAAACATTCGTTTTTTGTTTTGTCATCCATCTCTTCCATCGTTTTGTCAAAGTCTCCTTTTAACATATTACATCCCAGTGTTTCAAGGTTCTTTTTTAGACTTCCCTCAGTGTGCTTACATAAATCCCAGAATTTGATATTTGTATATTCTAACGAGATAATAGCACCATTATTCATTAAGGTATTTGCTTTTAACTTTGTTTTGATAAATTCTTTTTGAAAGTAGTAGTGGTCAAACTTACTCCCATTAAAAGCATTAACATATAATGTCGCTTTTGGTTTCCTTTTTGATAAATCCTCCGCATATTCAAAAATTATGTCAAGTAATTTAGGGATACATTCATCTCCGGCGACATACTTAAAACCGATATCAGCAATTGTTGTGGACACTACCCCCCGAATTATCCGGTAAAAACTTATTTATAGATTTCGTCTGGCCGGACACGTCTGAAATGCCAATTTGATCCTGGTCTTTTGGCGGCTTTTTGTCTTTGCGTCACTGAGCTAATATAACGAGACACCATTCTCTTTTTTTGAGGACTGTGTTTGGTTATATTACCGACTTACTCTTCCATTGAGCTATCGTTGGGGATAGTACATTTGGAGTCCATAGCTAAAGGCTGATTTCTTTTCTGAT
>WBZZ01000031.1:15000-17500 GCA_019918135.1 Paulinella micropora
ATAATAATAATAATAATAATAATAATAATAATAAATAATAATAATAATAATAATAATAATAATAATAATAATAATAATAATAACAATAATAATAATCATTGCCGGCCTCGTTTGGCTGGTTCCTTCACTTGATGGAACGACAGGGTACGATGAATTGCCGGAGGTGCCGCAAAGAGCGCCTGGTGGCAAAAACCTCAATTTTCAGGTGTGGGTGCCACCCGCGACCAGAACGGGTACGTACAATCCCAGGGCTCCCCCGGACACCCCCTGCCCCGTCGACAGGGTACGTTGCATTGCCGGAGGTGCCGCAGAGGGCGCCTGGTGGCAAAAAACCTCAATTTTCAGGTGTGGTGCCACCCGCGACCAGAACGGGTACGTACAATCACAGGCCTGGGGTTCCCGGGGGAAGGCCCCCCCGGACCCCCCTGCCCCGTCGACAGGGACCGTTCAATTGCCGGAGGCACCGGCAAGTACTGTCAAAAAACAAGGAAATTTGGCATTCAGGACACTCCCTAACGCAAATATTTGCGTGAATTCAAAAAAATTTATACCAGCATCAAGATCAAGTCTGGGGCTAACCACCCTGCCAATATGAGCTCCCAACTCCTCCTCGTTCCCACAAACCATGATTTATTCCGATGGGGGTGCAAAAAAGTCTAAAAAAGCAAGGAATTTTGGCATTCAGGACACTCCCCTAACGCAAATATTTGCGTGAATTCCAAAGAAATTATATGAGCATCAAGATCGAGTCTGGGGCTAGCCACCCTGTTAATATGAGCTCCCAACTCCTCCTGTTTCACACAAACCATGATTTATTCCGATTGGGGTGCGAAAAAGAGCAAGGAAATTTGGCATTCAGGACACTCCCCTAACGCAAATATTTGCGTGAATTCCAAAACAATCATATCAGCATCAAGATCGAGTCTGGGGCTAACCACCCTGCAAATATGAGCTCCCAACTCCTCCTCGTTCCCACAAACCATGATTTATTCCGATGGGGGGTGCAAAAAAAGGCCAAAAAACAAGGAATTTCGGCATTCAGGACACTCCCCTAACGCAAATATTTGCGTGAATTCCAAAAAAATTATACCAACATCAACGTCAAGTCTGGGGCTAACCACCCTGCAAATATGAGCTCCCAACTCCTCCTCGTTCACACAAACCATGATTTATTCCGACAGGGGTGCCGATTTGGGGTGGGTGGGTGGGTGGGGGGGGGGGGGGGTACACAATTTTCATTTTCCCCCTACCCCAAAACCCCCCAACCCCTTCGCCAACACCTTTCAGGGACAATAATAATAATAATAATAACAATAATAATAATAATAATAATACTATATCTGAGGCGTACTGATGCAGCTAATGGCATATCCTCATCGGACATAAGCCTCCAATACCCTTGTTCGAGGTCCTCCACCCCCCGTGTCAGTCTCTCGCCTGATAATCGGGGCCACCGATGGAGCTCCTGAGGGCAAGACTGCACTAAGCCGAGGTTATTCCGCAGTCCCAGCAACCTCTTGCAAGACGTCACCGAATGTGCAAGTGCATACACCAAGCGCGGTTGCTAGAGCTGCCTCGAAACCCCACCCATAACAATCTGGTGTCTGCTGGGTCCTGGGCTATCAACCAGCATATGCGGAGTTTAAGATCTTTTACGCGCGCAACGACCCTCCTCCCCAGCATCTACCACCAAAGGGTTATGAGTTGGCGTCACAGTTTAACGCCTTGAGGCCATTGGGCTGGAACTCTGTTTAGCAAATGTGACTAGGTTTTTTCATCGGGATTTCCCTCAAATATGTCACAGTCAACACTCCAAGGCAGATTTACTATATCTGAGGCGTACTGATGCAGCTAATGGCATATCCTCAACGGACATAAGCCTCCAATACCCTTGTTCGAGGTCCTCCACCCCCCCGTGTCAGTCTCTCGCCTGATGATCGGGGCCACCGATGGAGCTCCTGAGGGCAAGACTGCACTAAGCCGAGGTTATTCCGCAGTCCCAGCAACCTCTTGCAAGACGTCACCGAATGTGCAAGTGCATACACCAAGCGCGGTTGCTAGAGCTGCCTCGAAACCCCACCCATAACAATCTGGTGTCTGCTGGGTCCTGGGCTATCAACCAGCATATGCGGAGTTTAAGATCTTTTACGCGCGCAACGACCCTCCTCCCCAGCATCTACCACCAAAGGGTTATGAGTTGGCGTCACAGTTTAACGCCTTGAGGCCATTGGGCTGAATAATAATAATAATAATAATAATAATAATAATAATAATAATAATAATAATAATAATAATAATAATAATAATAATAGTGTATCTCCTGCCAATTGCTGAGCCAAAAGGCCATGTGCATCCAGTCCTCCATTCCATAAGGAAAGTCTCCACACCAATCGGTGGAATAAAGGAAGTGACGGCATAGAACATTACTCTAGGAGCTTTATACCAATCAGCCCATGGAAAGGACCGATGGCCTATGTACTCCCTAATAATAATAATAATA
>WBZZ01000031.1:22500-25000 GCA_019918135.1 Paulinella micropora
ATCATCATCATCATCATCATCATCATCATCATCATCATCATCATCATCATCATCATCATCATCATCATCATCATCATCATCATCATATCATCATCATCATCATCATCATCATCATCATCATCATCATCATCATCATCATCATCATCATCATCATCATATCATCATCATCATCATCATCATCATCATCATCATCATCATCATCATCATCATCATCATCATCATCATCATCATCATCATCATCATCATCATCATCATCATCATCATCATCATCATCATCATCATCATCATCATCATCATCATCATCATCATCATCATCATCATCATCATCATCATCATCATCATCATCATCATCATCATCATCATCATCATCATCATCATCATCATCATCATCATCATCATCATCATCATCATCATCATCATCATCATCATCATCATCATCTCATCATCATCATCATCATCATCATCATCATCATCATCATCATCATCATCATCATCATCATCATCATCATCATCATCATCATCATCATCATCATCATCATCATCATCATCATCATCATCATCATCATCATCATCATCATCATCATCATCATCATCATCATCATCATCATCATCATCATCATCATCATCATCATCATCATCATCATCATCATCATCATCATCATCATCATATCATCATCATCATCATCATCATCATCATCATCATCATCATCATCATCATCATCATCATCATCATCATCATCATCATCATCATCATCATCATCATCATCATCATCATCATCATCATCATCATCATCATCATCATCATCATCATCATCATCATCATCATCATCATCATCATCATCATCATCATCATCATCATCATCATCATCATCATCATCTCATCATCATCATCATCATCATCTCATCATCATCATCATCATCTCATCATCATCATCATCATCATCATCATCATCATCATCATCATCATCATCATCATCATCATCATCATCATCATCATCATCATCATCATCATCATCATCATCATCATCATCATCATCATCATCATCATCATCATCATCATCATCATCATCATCATCATCATCATCATCATCTCATCATCATCATCATCATCATCATCATCATCATCATCATCATCATCATCATCATCATCATCATCATCATCATCATCATCATCATCATCATCATCATCATCATCATCATCATCATCATCATCATCATCATCATCATCATCATCTCATCATCATCATCATCATCATCATCATCATCATCATCATCATCATCATCATCATCATCATCTCATCATCATCATCATCATCATCATCATCATCATCATCATCATCATCATCATCATCATCATCATCATCATCATCATCATCATCATCATCATCATCATCATCATCATCATCATCATCATCATCATCATCATCATCATCATCATCATCATCATCATCATCATCATCATCATCATCATCATCATCATCATCATCATCATCATCATCATCATCATCATCATCATCATCATCATCATCATCATCATCATCATCATCATCATCATCATCATCATCATCATCATCATCATCATCATCATCATCATCATCATCATCATCATCATCATCATCATCATCATCATCATCATCATCATCATCATCATCTCATCATCATCATCATCATCATCATCATCATCATCATCATCATATCATCATCATCATCATCATCATCATCATCATCATCATCATCATCATCATCATCATCATCATCACATCATCATCATCATCATCATCATCATCATCATCATCATCATCATCATCATCATCATCATCATCATCATCATCATCATCATCATCATCATCATCTCATCATCATCATCATCATCATCATCATCATCATCATCATCATCATCATCATCATCATCATC
Organism: Paulinella micropora; assembly: GCA_019918135.1. Classification (NCBI taxonomy): domain Eukaryota; phylum Cercozoa; class Imbricatea; order Euglyphida; family Paulinellidae; genus Paulinella; species Paulinella micropora. The sequence goes on from WBZZ01000031.1 coordinate 24,416, forward strand.
ATCATCATCATCATCATCATCATCATCATCATCATCATCATCTCATCATCATCATCATCATCATCATCATCATCATCATCATCATCATCATCATCATCATCATCATCATCATCATCATCATCATCATCATCATCATCATCAATCATCATCTCATCATCATCATCATCATCATCATCATCATCATCATCATATCATCATCATCATCATCATCATCATCATCATCATCATCATCATCATCATCATCATCATCATCATCATCATCATCATATCATCATCATCATCATCATCATCATCATCATCATCATCATCATCATCATCATCATCATCATCATCTCATCATCATCATCATCATCATCATCATCATCATCATCATCATCATCATCATCATCATCATCATCATCATCATCATCATCATATCATCATCATCATCATCATCATCATCAATCATCATCATCATCATCATCATCATCATCATCATCATCATCATCATCATCATCATCATCATCATCATCATATCATCATCATCATCATCATCATCATCATCATCATCATCATCATCATCATCATCATCATCATCATCATCAT
>WBZZ01000032.1:0-12500 GCA_019918135.1 Paulinella micropora
GATATGCTCGTTTGCCTTTCACTTTAATATATGGTCGGCCATCTTTGGTTCTGTATATCCTCGGCGGTCGTTGTTTTCGCGGTTTTTTTACAACCATCGCAGAGACTCCGCCTCCGCACCTCCGTTTTTGGTGAAGCTTTTTTTAAAAAGGTTCGTATATGTTATAGAAAAAAATTAATATAAAGTTTAGTTTAATACCCCTACCGAAATTTAACGGCTCCTCCTCGTTGCTTGCCGTAGCCTTGCTTTGCCGCCGCCCTCGCTACACGGTCGGCATAAGGCACTCCGACATCGCTGAGAAAAGTAGCACCCCTTGAAATCAATTGATTCTTCTTGATAAACCTATTAGCATCCACTATCGCTTTTCCGACCTTGGCCCAATTAACTTTGCCCCCTGTTTGTTTTTTTTTTGCTTTTCTTTTCCCTCCTGCTTGTGGCATACTGGGATTGTAGCTGATGTTATAACCTGATGGTCTTGAAATAATTACTGGCGATGTTGGCATCTATATATAGTTCTAAAAAAAATAAATAATAATAAAATTACTTTAAGCGAATATTGAAGTTCTTTCGTAATTCATCAGATACCGCATCAACATACAAAAAGTTAAACCTCTCTTTCGTCGCCTCGTGGTATTTTTCAATGAAGTATTCAAGGTCGTAACCCAAATCGAGATGCTTGTATACGAGTTCAATTTTATCAACACTCTGACCAGGAAAAATAAGGAGGTAGTCCAACTGCTTGATGGCTTCGGGTCGTAGGTCGTTAAGATACTGCGAGCTCATAATCACCTTTGACTTGTAGCGTCTATTTTTTTTCAACAGGTCGCTTACGGACTTATCCCTTAAACCACTACCCAAATCATCTAACACGAAAACGACTTCTGGTGTTATGTATTTGCTCGGTCTTTCTGCTGGTGCTTGTCCCTGCTTCTTCTTTTCTTCTTTACCAAAATAAAGAAACTTCGGCTTCGGTTCTTCTTTCTCGTCTTGAACAATCTCGCCTTCTTCTTGCTCCTCGTCAGGTTTATTCAGTTTATCTAACTCGTAATCTATGACACTGTATCCATCCGTTTTCAAATATGTGTATATAGCCATCGGGTTGCCCTTCTTCTTGAAGTGCTTGATCATTTCTTTGTAAATGTGGTCTTTGTGTATCGTGCTGGCTATAATAACAATGCGGGTCTTTTTGTCGGTCGTTCGTTTCAGGATTTCAAACAGTGCGGTCGTCTTACCCGATTTTTTTCTGGCAAGCAAAAATATGTTAGAATAAGGCTCCTCAAATAACTTATATCCTTTTGCCAACTTCTCGCCATCTCCGTTTTGGTTTCTAACTGGTCTAACTCGTATATCGTTAATTTTTTCCATCACTCTATATTTTCTTCAAGCCAAAAATTCTAAACAAATAACAATTCTTCCACCCAAGATGTCTGTCTCAATACTGCCATTGTCTGTTTTAAACACTTTAAAACTGTATTGCCCGTCAGTCCAATTAATAATACCTAAGTTGTAGCTAAGATTGGAAATGTTTGCGGTGTTGCTATCGGCGAATGTTCCAATAATACCGATGCGGTCCATATGAAGAATTTTTGTTTTCGTTTCAGTCATATCATTCATATAGTGTATATACTTAACATTCATTCTAGTTGGGGTAAAGTTCAATTTAATGGTTTTGTCAAATGTTTTGCCACCGCCCGCAAAATCATTACTTAGAAAAATAATCTTTTGGAATTTATAGTCTGCCATTGCGGAGACTTCGCCTCCGCACCTCCAATGGTTTTGATGAAACTTTTTCAAAAGTTTCCTATACTAATCTTTATGAACTTTTTATTAATTAATATTTCTGCTCGGACTGCTTGTGATTTCTATTCACGGGTAAGCGATAAAAAAATGAAAGTTGTGTTTATTGTATTCAAAAAGAAATAGAAACAAAATTTAAATGTGTGTATAAACCTTTTAGTGATTGGTGTGTTAGTTTTGATGAATCCATTCCGCTAATCTGCTCAAATGATGCTTCTTGGTATAAAACTCAGCTATATGAATGTTCATTTCTTACTTGAAGAAGGTGATGGAAGGCAGATGCCAATCAATAGTGTTAAAATACCCACATAAGTGTTAGCTGTCTCACACGGTAAGTTCTTTTCAGACAACCTAACGATACAAAGGGTGATGATGGCGATAATGATACCCATTTGAAATAAGTATTTAATAAGTCTGCTGTCTGTTGGTCTGTTTTTTATACAACAACAATTCCAGTTTTCTTCCAATTCGTGCTCTACTTTTTTTTCTTCATTCTTCAATGAAATATCCAAAACACGATTTTTCAACTCTGGTGTTAGTTCGCCATCTGCCATATCAATGAGTGGAGGTGGAGGGTGTAATCTAGGGGGCATTGTTATTACGTATTTCTGCTAATTGGTTTTTTTAATCGGCTATATCATTAGTTAGATTATTATTTTGCTTTTCTAAATAAATCACCTTTTCAGTTAAATGTTGAAAAGCACTGACCAATATTGGAATAAAACTTATATATGTTATGCCTTCAAGGTAGCCATCTCCATCGTCCGCTTTTATTCCACTTTCGGATACAAACTCTGGAAATATTTTTTTTACTTCATCCGCAATAAATCCGTGGTTCTTTTGTTCTTTCTTTTCGTCTGATTTCAAATAATATGAACAACAATTTATTTTCATTAGTTTCTCACAACAATCCCCGCAGTCTAATGTTTTAATATCTGCTTTTAATCTCCTGTCCGATGAGTTTGTCCAAGCACCATTGAGGGGAATATAATTATAAGTGCCAGACGGCTCGCTTGAAGAGTTTGAAGTAGTCCAAGCATGAAGTATGCCAGTTGATGCACAAACTACTCCATAATTCGTATATCCACCCGATTTCAAAAATATTTGTGGGTCGTAAGTAGCGGCGGGTCTTTTTCTTAATGTTAAAGAACCGCTGGATGCTGTTGTGATGCTTAAATCTCCCGACGTATTAATGTTCATTGCCTCATTCCAAGTTATATTACTCCCCGCTGTTGTTCCAGTATTATAATAAAAAGCAAGTTTGTTTGAGACTTTGTATATTTGAAAGTTTGAGCCAGAATTACTTGATTTCCAGTTTGAGCCGTCATAATAAGCATCAAAACTTATACCTATATTGTCGTGTGCCCAATTCAATAATTGAAATGTTGGATAAGCATCCGCCGTTGTTATTGCTTGTAAGTGTGCCCCTGCGACATTACTCGCCGTCCCGTATATTTCCAATCCTCCAGTTGCTCCAACTCCTTTCGATGAGTTGCCTATTATTATCGGTTTGCCTGATGCTGTTGTTATTTTGTCGCTCGTTGTTAATGTGGTTGTTGATATACCCGCGTTTGCTGTTATTAATCCACTTGCTGTAATCGCCTTTGTTGTTAATAAGCCCGATGTGTCAAGTTCCAGAGCGAGAGACCAAGGAACAGCAACCCCCACATTTTTCCCGCTATCATACAAAAATCTAAGTTTATTATTCCATTTACTAATTAGAAAATTAGAACTCACATAACTTGATTTCCATCCACCAGCATCTAAATACGCATCAAAAGTCATATTTATGTTATTATGACTTAAATTAGTTAGTTGAAAAGTGGATATATATCTTCTGTTGTAATAGCCTGTATATGTGCCCCAGTTGTATTATTATTATAAGTTCCATATATTTCTAAACCCGCTGTTGTTCCTATTCCTTTTGCTGTATTACCTACAATTATTGGCATACCTGATGCCGTTGTAATCTTGTCGCTCGCCGTTAATGTTGTTGTAGTCATACCAGCAGTTGCCGTTAATGTAGTTCCCGTTATTGTTCCGCCATTTGTTATGTTGTTTGAGTTCATATCTAAGGCTCCATAAAATCGCATACCCCCAGCATTGTTAAAACGGACAATGTCAGACGAAGCACTTTTATTATCCAAAAGTTTTGAAATATAAAGTCCCGCCCCTTTTGCGTCAAATGCTACATTCGTAAATACATAACCTCGTTGGTTCGCGGTTCCACTTGAATCAGTATTTAAAGTATATAAGAAAGACTGCCAATCACCTGATGTCTGTGAAAAGAATATGTCTCCTCCGTTTTGGTTTAATATCCGAGCCCCATTATATGTTATATTTCCGCCATTAATGATATCCACATTATTAAAATCAGCTTGGTTCAACAAAGTAAGCCCACGTATATCATTTCTCGTTCCATTAAATATTTTAATTCCCGTTATTGTTTGGTCTCCTGTTAGTTTTACATTTTGCCCGTCCAATGTGTCCGCATAACCTTTTGTTGCTCCGTCCGTCGCTAATGTCGGAGTTCCAAGGTTGGCTATTTTGCTACTATTACAATCTAGCCCCGAAGCATTTACCCAACCGACAATCGTCCCGTCAATAATAAAACTTATTTTTTTCGCAGAAATTTCACAGTTGTAATATGTTGCAGTTTTCATATCCAAACTAGCAATAGGGCCGATATTACTGGTAGAATTGAAAACGATAAATGTGCCCTTTGTTGTTGAATTGATTGAATTTCCCGTTATTTCAACACTACTGCTATATGTCTTAATTCCTGCTATGGTTTGGTTTCCAGTTAGTTTCACATTTTGCCCGTCTAATGTATCTACATAACTTTTGTTTGCTCCGTCCGTTGTTGCTGATGGTGTGGCTAAGTTTGTTATTTTGTTATTATTCAAAGATAGTGTAGTGCCAGTTGCGGTTATAATTAAAGTATTACCTGAATATAACTCTACATACGAACCAGTTATTTGTATCGGATACCAAGTCGCTGTTGCTGTTTTTTGTGCGGCAATCATTCCTATTTTTGTATCAAATGCTATACCGATGCAGTCAAAAGTAGTAGGATTGGACGAACCACTTACTTCCAAAGTTGATGTAAATTTTTTATTCCCCGCTATGGTTTGGTCTCCTGTTAGTTTAACCACCGAAGTATCAAGAGTAGAAACATCAACACCATCAACAAGATTAACATTTGTTATGCTTTGGCTTTTCATATCAATACCCGCACTAGCATTTATTATACTGCTAAATGTTTTAATTCCTGCTATGGTTTGGTCTCCTGTTAGTTTAACCACAGAAGTATCAAGGGCAGAAACATCAATGTTGTCAACATTGCCTACATTCGTAATAGCAAAACCACCCATATTTAAACTACCCGTCATAGCCACTGTGCCGTCCTTGGCCAGTTTAGTATCAGTGTAAGCCTTCGTTGAAGCATCGGTGTCATAGAATGGTGCTGGAAGTCCGCTAATTGCTGTTGTGCCACTAAAATTTAAAACATTGCCAGTCAGTGTTATTCCACTCCCCGTTGTAGAAGCAAGAAGTATGGAAGAACCAACAATGCTTAGTGGATATCCCGTTGCTCCACCTACCTCCGACGAATAAATAGAACCCATATTATTGTTGTAATTGAAGAATAACTTACCCGTGTTTAATGGATTTGAATCTTTTACACCCATATAAGTAGTAAATATTTTGTTTCCTGTTATAGTCTGGTCTCCCGTTAGTTTAACGACTGCGGTGTGAAGAGCCGAAACATCAACACCATCAACATTACCGACATTTGCTACATTAAAACCTCCCATATTTAAATCTCCAAACATCATAGCGAGACCATCCAATCTAAGAAAAGGTGAAGCAACATTTCTCCATTGTCCTGTGCTATAAATGAGCGGTTGGTTATCGGCGGGGGTGCCTGTTATGACTACATCACTTAAAGCATCTATTGATTTAGTTGCTATCCTTGTGTCAAAATCTGTATTAACCCTTGCTGTGGTGTAGTATAAGTTAGTTCCTTCGGTTAAGTTGGTTGTGCTCTTTGTTGCTAATTGAGTGTCAAACCTAGCATTAGTATAATATAAATTAGTGCCTTCGGCTAGGTTAGTGGTTGATTTAGTGGTTAGTCGCGCGTCAAACCTACCATCAGTATAGTATAGATTAGTGCCTTCTTTCAAGTCCGTCGTTGATTTTAAAGCCAACCTCGCATCAAATCGTCCGTCAGTATAATACAGATTTACGGGGTCAGCATCTTCTGGCACCCTATCTGTGTATAAGCCCACTATGTTTGTGTTCGTTAAATCAAGGTTGGCTATATCTAGTGAGTCCACCGCAATTTCAGACAAGCCTAAGAGCGATTTATATTGACTACCCATTGAACCTTTTGAAAAAGCTTCACCAAAACCTGTGGAGGTGCGGAGGCGGAGTCTCTGCTATATATTTTGGATAATAATTAATCAGATTAAAAATTATTTTCGGTTAAATATACAACCAAGAATGCCGAGAGGTAATAGAGAGATTGCCATAAAGAACCTTGAAAAAGCGACTGTGATGAAGAAACAGTATGCGAGGCAGAGAAAGATTGAGAGGGCGAGGGAACTACTTGCTGAGGAAGAGGCTAAGAATGTGAAAGAAATGACTAATGACGAAAAGATGGACCACATTACTAAGAAGCAGTTGGCTAAGGATATGATTGATGGAAGAGACGGCGAAAAAAGTGAGGAAAGCAGCGAAAGCGATGAAGAGGTTGAACACGACTTTGTAGATATAGTAGCCCAACGGGTTGCGGGTATGAAACTTAAAGCCAAACAGAAGAAGGCGAAGAAAGTGGTAAAAAAGAAAGTGGAAGAGGAGAGCGAGGACGAAAGCGAAAGTGATGTAGAAATAGAAAAACCAGTTAAGAGTGGGCGAGGTAGAGCACCCGTCAATGTTAATGTTTATAATCAACAACCAGAGAAACCAAAAAAAGAAAGTATCGATGTTTCAAAGATGTTTTTAAGTTTTAGTTCTTTTTCCAATAATAAATGTATTCATAGCGTGGTGTATTATCCTTAGAATTAAATCTATTTTGTATTGGCATTTTAATTTTTCTAGCCTTTCCTAAAATAGGCTTAGTCATTTTATACATATAGTCTGGCATATTTAAAACTATGTGTCCGCCTTTTTCTAAATTTTGGTAGGCCTTAGTTATTGTCGGTATCCAATACTTATCTCTATATTCTTCAATCGTGTCGTGTATTTTCATATGGGGGTATTTCTCTGTATTGTAATAAGGAGGAGAAGTAAAAACCAAGTCGTATCCAGTTGGGAATGTTATGTCCTCGCTCCGTTTAAAAATCATTTTCACATTACCGCCGAAGTGGTTGAGCATAGCCTTATATGGAGTTTTAAGCGACTTGTTGCTATCAGTGCAGATATATGGTATATTTTGCGATATCGCCGCCACCGCTCTATCTCCCCACCCTGCTGAGAAGTCTAATATTTTTTTTTGGCTTAAATTTCTGATAAATATAAACAGCTAAGGTCGGCTTAAATTGTCCTGCTTCAACTCCATTCATTTGTAAAGCACTTCTTAATCCGCCAACTGTTCCAATAGTTGATGGGTTTTTTCTATGAAGGCTTTTGTCATTTTCTTTCATTTTGTTTTATTTTCTTTCCAATAATCTATCACATTTAATTTTCTTAACTTTGTCTTTAGTCTGTATTTTTGAAAATAATAATCACTCGCTTTATTTCCAATAGATGATAATGTTAATTTACCTAATTTAATCTCTTGAAGTTTTGCGAATGCTTCGTCTCTTTCTTCTGGTGTTATTATACGATAAGGAAAATCTGACATTGTATATAATGGACAAAAAAAAGAAATATTAATATATAAGGATACATCATTAAGTATTAGGAGGCGCGATGGACGACGAATTACAAGAATTGAAAGAGCAACAGGCATTAGAACTACATTATCAGAAAAAACAAAGTAAGAAATGGAATACGATATGGGCTGATAAACCGTTGAAACAAGTGTTTGTAGATTTGGCTGATATGTCTAAGTTAAAAGATAAACCAGGTAATAAAAAATATGCTTTTATGTTGGTTTGGATTGACACAAATAGTAGATTTTTAGAAGTTAGACCGCTGAAAAATAAAACTGCTAATGAAGTATATACTGGTTTAAAATTTATTCCATATATTCCAGAAATCATTACAACAGACAGCGGAGGAGAATACAAAGGAGCAGTTAATAAATATTTTGATGAACATAACATTGAACACAGAACAGTTGAAGTAGGATACCACAAAGCACAAGCGATAGTTGATAGAGTTATCAGAACTATTAGAAGGTGGCTTGACATACTATTTGAAACTAATGGGAACTTTGACTGGGTCTCATACATTGATGATATGGTCAAAGCTTACAATAATCATTTTCATCCAACAATCAAAGCTAGACCAATCGATGTATTGAATGGAAAAGCTACTAATAAACAAAAAATTGAAAGAGATGAAAGTATTAACGAATTTGAACCAGGCGATAAGGTAAGACTAGAAGTTCAACGAAATCTATTTTCAAAAGGAGGACGAACTTGGTCAAAGCAGATATATACGGTTTTGGGTAGAAATGGATTTAAGATTGTGCTATCTAATAAAGAACTAGTTAGCTCCCGCAAGTTGTTAAAGACTAAGTTTGAAAAACCAGTTGATGATGAAAAGCAAATTAACGAACAAGTTCAAGAGATAACGAAGGAGAAGAAAATTAAGCAACAGTTAAAAAAAGAAGACATACAACCAGAAAACATAATTGAAACCAAACTGCACAAAAAGAAAAAGGTAATTTTTTATTTATGAGTGATATGAATGTAATTGTTTTTTTTGTTTTGGAGCAAATTGGCCTTCTTTCCTCCCTGACCAAAATTCAACTTTTTGGGCAGGCAGAAAATCTGTAGGTTTTCGTGTTTTGGTCTCGGGCTCATTTCCTTTTTGCCTTTGTGTGTCGTGAAAAAGTGTGCCGAAGTGGCCCCCTATACTACCCGTGTAAAAAATGGGGATTTATGCTGTTATCTCTTTTATATGAACGAATATGGCAAAAATTGCAAACGATAGCAAAATTCAAGACGATAAAAGGGGGGGGGGGGGGTGATGTGGGGACCACAGAACCCCCCCCCCCCCCCCCCCTTTCCTCCTTGTTTTTTACCGATTGACTCACAAAGCCACATGTCATTATTTAGTCGAATACTGTAAAATATCTCAGATTGAACAGTAATTAACGACCTTATCTGTGAGTCTGACTGCTGTCTGTCTTGTCCGCCTGTGATGAGATTCAAAATACATCTGTTTGATACAAAAAGTGAGTACTAAAGTGGGAATAATCTCTTTCTTTGTCTGTCAAACTGTCTGTGATGTCTGCTGGTCCAAAGAAAATTTTCAACCCCGGCCGGCCCGCAGTGTCAAAACGGTGAAAGAGACTTGAAAGGTTGAAAAAGACTTGAATTTTTGTGCCTCAGGTTCTGTCTTGTTCGTGTTTGAAGGCCCTTCTGTTGAGCAAAATTAGGGGCAGAGTCTCTCCTGTTGTCTACCCAACCTCTCGATTCTTCCTGCATCTTTCTTTTTCCACTTGCTAGTCTCTGTCTGACTGCCACCTGTCTTCGCTCTTGCGTTTCAGTATTTCTGCAGTTTGTTGCTTGATTCCTGACTCTTTAATTTGAAGAAACAATTGTTTGATTATATAACTCATGGCAAAACTGCAAACAGCTGTGGCTTAAAGCAAGTCGCTGACCGAGGCAGTGACACTGATGCGCCAGATTGTTTAGCATTCAAGCTCACTTAACAAATTACCCACCATATTTTTCGTACAACCAAACTAATCCAGTTCAAAAAAAACTTAAGCAATACTATCAATTAATCAGGCTCGTAACGCCGGACTCGAAATATATTAATAACTACAACCCCAGACACTGGTCACTGCCTCGGTTAGCGATTTGCTTTAGGAAATAGCTGTTAGCAGTTGCTACATGAATTATAATTGTACAGGAATCTCTCTAAATAAAAAGAATAAAAAAAGAAGACAGGAGAAGAGAGACGGCAAAATAAGCTCAGAAGATGAAGACAGAAGACAGGAGAAAGAGACAGAAGTATTAGCATTAGTTTGCGTGAAGTGCGGGTCGATTCTGTCAGTATATAGTTTTCTTTTCTTGGAGTACCGAGTGTGGTGGTTATGTGCGGTATTAGTACTAGTGTATTTATTATCATTCATTGGTTGGTGCTTTATTTTGTTCAGTATGGGTGCGTTTCGATGCATACCCTGTATATGTATAGATTATAGATGTCTAGAGGCAGTATGGGAGCGCGGGGCTGCTTGCAGTAATAAGCGTATGATATTGACGAGCGGTTGTACGTATTTCTTGTTTTTATCATGTGTGCCCCATATACTTATATTATATATGAGGTGTGGGTAGACATGGAAGTAATATAGTTGTTGCAGGGTATGGGTAGGTAGCTGCATATGCTAAGATTTGAACCATAGGATAGATTTTGGTAAGTTGTGGACTTGGTGGTGTTTAAGGTTACGGTGTAGGAATATGCCAAGAGCTTGGCTTGTTGGTATTGCTCTATCACCTGACTTATCGCAAGATGGATGTTAAAAGGATGTTTATGGAAAATCGTATATTGGGTCTTAGTTGGGTTAGGGACAAGGTTATTGGTATGGAAGTAGTTGATAAGGCGGTCTATAGTGTATTGCGCGTTCGTTTGCAGTGCTGCGATGGTTTTGTTGTGACCACCAGTGTCACTTATGTGGTGTCGTCGTCTATAGTGTGGTGTCGTCAGCGTACATAGACTGTTCCATTGGTGATGTGTCGGGTGATATCATTTATGTATAGAAGGAAGAGGGTAGTTGATAGTGTGCTGCCCTGTGGGATTCCATGCGTTATCGTTCGCGGTTGCGAGCGGGCATATGGGTGTGGACTTGTTGAGTCATATTGATGAAGCAAGAGGTGAAGAAGGCAAGGGTGCCTTCACAGAAGTTGAAGTTATGCTTAAGTTTATATATTAGTTTATAGTGTGCGACAGTATGATAGGCCTGGGAGAGGTCTATGTAAAGAGCGAGGACTAGGTCATGCTTATTTTTATGTGCAATTATTTTATTTATGATTGTTTCTTCTTCTTCTTCTTCTTCTTCTTCTTCTTCTTCCTCCTCCTCCTCCTCCTCCTCTTCTTCTTCTTCTTCTTCTTTTAGTAGTAGTAGTAGTAGTAGTAGTAGTAGTAGTAGTAGTAGCAGTAGTAGTAATAGTAGTAACAGTAGCAGTAGTAGCAGTAGTAGCAGTAGTAGCAGTAGTAGCAGTAGTAGTAGCAGTAGTAACAGTAGTAGCAGTAGTAGCAGTAGTAGTAGTAGTAGTAGTAGTAGTAGTAGTAGTAGTAGTAGTAGTAGTAGTAGTAGTAGTAGTAGTAGGTAGTAGTAGTAGTAGTAGTATATCATCATATCATTATTACTATAATCACTACTATTGTCATCATGATTACTATTACTATTATTATTATTATTATTATTATTATCATTATCATTATTATTATTATTATTATTATATTATTATTATTATTATTATTATTATTATTATTATTATTATTATTATTATTGTTCATTATTACTATTATTATTATTATTATTATTATTATTATTATTATTATTATTATTATGGACACCGTGATAGCCCAGTGGTCAAGTTCTACCATCTGGGCCCTGTCGCCAGTTCGATTCCCGTCGGTGCCACCAGTATTTTCATTGAACATACCGATCCGTCTGGACCAGTATTTTCATTGAACATACCGGCCCGTCTGGAAGTGTTGGAACTGCCCTTGCGGGGGTGTCATTAGAGCTTATCGTCAATTCTTCGTACTCCCCTCACGGGTGAGACGATGGAGGCGCATGTGCAGAAATGCATCAGCCATTGACAGAGAAGCACTATTATTATTATTATTATTATTATCATTATTATCATTATCATTATCATTATTATTATTATTATTATTATTATTATTATTATTATTATTATTATTATTATTTTGGACACCGTGATAGCCCAGTGGTCAAGTTCTACCATCTGGGCCCTGTCGCCAGTTCGATTCCCGTCGGTGCCACCAGTATTTTCATTGAACATACCGGTCTATTTCTGGACCAGTATTTTCATTGAACATACCGGCCCGTCTGGAAGTGTTGGAACTGCCCTTGCGGGGGTGTCATTAGAGCTTATCGTCAATTCTTCGTACTCCCCTCACGGGTGAGACGATGGAGGCGCATGTGCAGAAATGCATCAGCCATTGACAGAGAAGCACTATTATTATTATTATTATTTTATTATATTCGTGGCACCGCGATAGCCCAGTGGTTAAGGTCTACCATCTGGGACCTGTCGCCAGTTCGATTCCCGTCGGTGCCAGTATTTTCAAAGGATATTTTCTTTGAAAGTATTGGTCTGTCTGGAAGGCTTGGAGCTGCCTTGCGGGGGTGTTAGTAGAGCCTATCTTCAAATCTTCGTATTCCCCTCACGGGTGAGACGATGGAGGCACATGTGCAGAAATGCATTGGCCATTGACTGAGAAGCACTATTATTATTATTATTATTATTATTATTATTATTATTATTATTATTATTATTATTATTATTATTATTATTATTATTATTGTTGTTGTTGTTGTTGTTGTTATT
>WBZZ01000032.1:17500-22500 GCA_019918135.1 Paulinella micropora
AGATAGATAGATAGATAGATAGATAGATAGATAGATAGATAGATAGATAGATAGATAGGTCCTCACCCGCGTCCAGCAATATCGATAGGTAGGTACATAGCTAGATAGGCAGATAGGTACATAGATATACAGACAGATATTTGTAGGTAGATACATAGATGGGTAGGTAAGTAGGCGGCTTGGAGCAGCACACGAACACTGCGCATAACACACTCACTCACACACACACTCACACACTCACTCACACACACACACACACACACACTCACACACACTCACGCACACATATCGGCAGGGTGGTGCGTGTGTCCGACCTTATCGCCGCACTGGACGACTGCAAGGCGCACCAGGTGCATGCATACATCTACATTACCATGCACACGTAGCTACCTAGAGACAGGGACAGGAAAATACATACATATGGACATAAGCGTAGGTGCCAAATCCAATACATGCATACATACATACATACATGCAGGCGGACATCGTGAGCATGAGCCTGGGCGGCTTCGCGCCATCCAAGCTGGAGCAGAAGGTGCTCAAGCAGATGTCAGAAGACGACGGCATTCTCTTCGTGGCCGCTGCGGGAGATACTGGTGACGCGCAGTTGAGTTACCCTGCGTCGTACCCGTACGTCATGTCGGTCACGGCAGTGGACGCGCAACACCAGAACATCGCACCCTACTCCAGCCACAACGACATGGTCGACGTAGCCGCCCCCGGCGACTACATCCTGTCCACACTACCCAGCGGCTACGGTATGTCGAGTTATGTTAGTGTTAATGTTACTGTTTATGTTTTATGTTTATGTTTATGTTTATGTTTATGTTTATGTTTATGTTTATGTTTATGTTTATGTTTATGTTTATGTTCATATTTTTGATATGTTTTTGTTATGTTATGTTATGTTACGTTATGTTATGTTATGTTATGTTATGTCATGTTTTACTAGGCTATTTGTCGGGTACGGGCATGGCGACGGCGCATGTGTCGGCCGCGGCAGGTTTGCTGTGGGCGCGGCATAAGATGGCGACTAACCAGCAGATCCGCGCGGCGCTGCAGGAGACGAGTCAAGACATGGGCCCGGTGGGCTGGGACGTGATGTATGGACACGGCATTGTGCAGGTACAGGCTAAACCTAGCACTAACCCTAAACGTTAACCCTAACCCTACCCTAAACCTAAACCTAACCCTAACACTCTAACCCTAACACCCTAACCCTCACCCTAAAACCCTACCCCTACCTCTACCCTAAACCTAACCCTGACTTTTCTTGCCGGTCAGGTGGAGGCGGCGGACCGCCACCTGCTGCAGATCTGCACAGCCTGCAAGCTGGTCTGCCCCCCCTTCAGCTGCGGCAGCAACGCCAACTGCTTCATGGACCCCGTGCGCCGCTCTCCCGTCTGCTCCTGCCCCGCGGGCTTCGAGATGGACCACAACACTGCGGTAACTGTCTATCTATCTATCTATCTATCTATCTATCTATCTATCTATCTATCCATCTATCCATCTATCCATCTATCCATCTATCCATCTATCCATCTATCCATCTATCCATCTATCCATCTATCCATCTATCCATCTGCTCTTGCCCCGCGGTCTTCGAAATGGACCCGGCAGCTCAGGTATCTATCTATCATTACCTTATTTGTCTCTATCTATCTATCTATCTATCTATCTATCTATCTATCTATCTATCTATCTATCTATCTAATCTATCTATCTATCTATCTATCTATCTATCTATCTATCTATCTATCTATCTATCTATCTATCTATCTATCTATCTATCTATATATGTATCTTTCTACCTGTCTACCTGTCTATCTATCTATCTGTCTCTCCCATCTGTTGCTGCCCGCGGGCTTCGAGCTGGACCCCTCCACTCCACTATCTATCTATCTATCTATCTATCTATCTATCTATCTATCTATCTATCTATCTATCTATCAATCTATCTATCAATCTATCAATCTATCAATCTATCTATCTATCTATCTATCTATCTATCTATCTATCTATCTATCTATCTATCTATCTATCTATCTATCTATCTATCTATCTATCTACCTACCTACCTATCTACCTACTTACCTATCTACCTACCTACCTACCTACCTACCTACCTACCTTCCTACCTATCTCATCCAGGACTGCGTGGACATCGACGAGTGCATAATTGGTGACAGTCGCGAGGATACCAGCACGCGCACGCAGACCATCCAGATGCCCCTGCCTGTCTCCACTAACCCGTGCGACCCGGACGAGGGATTCTGCATCAATCGGGCCGGCGGGTACACATATCCATATTAATATATATGCACATAGATATACATACACAAATTCATACACGTACACTTGACTAATCCGTGCGACCCGGACGAGGGCTTTTGCATCAACCAGGCCCGCGGGTACACATATACGTATACATACAATATACAGACATATGGATATACATACACATATATTTGACCAAACTATTACTATTACTACTACTGCTACTACTACTACTACTACTACTACTACTACTACTACTACTACTACTACTACTACTAGCAATAGCAATAGTAATAACAACCTGGGGGGTCCGCACGAGGGCTTCTGCAGCAACCGGGCCGGCGGGTTTAGATACATTAATACATCTACAAATACCTAAGTACTTATAGATATTTCCAAACATAGACATAGATATAGATGTACATAAATTTGCACATAGGTTCGACTGCATCCCTTGTCTGCCGGTGCCCAACTGCGAGAAGCTGCAGGGCTGCGTCAACCCGGTGGAGTCCAAGTGCCAGCTCTGCAGCGCAGGCTTCGCACTCACCCCCGACGGGCGCTGCGTGGACATCAACGAGTGCCTGCCAACCTCCCCTGTGCAGGTATCTGTCTATCTATATGTCTATCTAGGCGTCTGACTATCTGTCTACCTACCTACCTACCTACCTACCGACCTACCTATCTACCTACCTATCTACCTATCTACCTACCTATCAGTTTATATGACTACCTGTCTCTCTACTATTCTCTGCATCAACTATCAGGCGCAGTGTGCCCTGGTCGCCACGTGCCAGAACGTCCCTGGTGCCTACCTGTGCGATTGTCCTGCCGGTCATCTCTCTCCCTCTCTCTCTCTTTCTCTCTCTATCTCTCTATCTATCTATCTATCTATCTATCTATCTATCTATCTATCTATCTATCTCTATCTATATCTATCTATCTATCTATCTATCTATCTATCTATCTATCTACTATCTATCTATCTATCTATCTATCTATCTATCTACCTACCTACCTACCTACCTACCTGTCTACCTGTCTGTCTAGGTATGTCCGGAGACGGACTGGGACCTAGTGGCTGCAGAGAGGTGACGCACAACAACACATGCATAGATATGTTTACACATACAAGGGTACATAGGTACATATGCTGATACGTATGTGCGTACTTACTTACGCAATACATGCATACATTACATGCATACATAGGTGGATTGCCCGCGCAACTCTGCTGGTCTCAACGTGCGTGACGGCTGCCTGTGCCTGCCTGGCTTCCTCGGCGTCATCTCCCCCAGCACGCTGCCGCCGTTCCATAGGTGATGCTAGTCTGTATGGCTCGTTTGCAGCCTGTCTATCTATCTATCTATCTATCTATCTATCTATCTATCTATCTATCTATCTATCCATCTATCCATCCATCTATCTATCTATCTGTCTATCTGTCTATCTATCTATCTATCTATCTATCTATCTATCTATCTATCTATCTATCTATCTACATTTTTGCTACCAGCGGATCCTGCGACCAGCCTTTGATTCTGCGGCAAACGGAGAGCCCTGCTTCGCCTCCCCACACCAGCACCATGTCCAGCAGTACTCTGCCCCCCACACGAGGCCTCGACACCACCTCGCCACAGCCCGCTGCTTGCGGTGTGTTCGGGGTGAGCTGTGGGGTGGCGCGCGACTGCTGCTCGGGCTCCTGCGTAAACAAGAAGTGCACATCAACACAGCCTGCACAATCCAGCTGCAGCACACCAGGCGGGGTGGACAGCGACAGAGACGGCGTGTGTGATATGGATGATTTGTGTAACGGCTCGGACGATTTGCTCGACGCGAACCACAACGGCGTCCCCGACGGTAGCTACCTATCTATCTATCTATCTATCTATCTATCTATCTATCTATCTATCTATCTATCTATCTATCTATCTAATCTATCTATCTAATCTATCTATCTATCTATCTATCTATCTATCTATTATCTATCTATCTATCTATCTATCTATCTATCTATCTATCTAGGCTGTGACCCCTGCGTGTTGTTCCCCTGCGCGCCCGGCCAGCTCTGTGTGGTGCAGTCAGACGGCTTGTCTACCGAGCGCCAGTGCGTGGTGCCACCGGAGACCGCCTATGCCCACGCCCTCGCCGCCCGCCTCAAGGTATCAGCATGCCAACTACCTAGATGTATATCCGTCTCTATCTCTACCTCTGTCTTCTTGCCTAGGTGTCCTGCGAGCAGCTGCCGTCCGAGCAGGCTCGTCAGACCATGCTTGCTCAAGTCGCAGACGGTCTGGACATCCCCACCTCACGTCTGAACTTGGCCGCGGCTGCCTCCGCCACCTCCGCCACCTCTGGCCGGTCCTACCCCGCACGCGCCACCTACACGCTGACCTTCCTGCCCATCGTACCACGCGACGCACAGGTAGATTAGTTATCTATCTATCTATCTATCTATCTATCTATCTATCTATCTATCTATCTATCTATCTATCTATCTATCTATCTTCTATCTATCTACCTACCTACCTACCTACCTACCTACCTACCTACCTATCTGCAGAGGGGAAGCGACAGCCAGCAGCAGGCCATGCAGGTAGATCACCTATCTATCTATCTATCTATCTATCTATCTATCTATCTATCTATCTATCTATCTATCTATCTATCTATCTATCTATCTATATATAGGTGCATAAAGACAGCAGGGAGGGCCGGGACCTGGC
>WBZZ01000032.1:45000-57500 GCA_019918135.1 Paulinella micropora
GAAGAAGAAGAAGAAGAAGAAGAAGAAGAAGAAGAAGAAGAAGAAGAAGAAGAAGAAGAAGAAGAAGAAGAAGAAAGAAGAAGAAGAAGAAGAAGAAGAAGAAGAAGAAGAAGAAGAAGAAGAAGAAGAAGAAGAAAGAAGAAGAAGAAGAAGAAGAAGAAGAAGAAGAAGAAGAAGAAGAAGAAGAAGAAGAAGAAGAAGAAGAAGAAGAAGAAGAAGAAGAAGAAGAAGAAGAGGAAGAGGAAGAGGAAGAGGAAGAAGAAGAAGAAGAAGAAGAAGAAGAAGAAGAAGAAGAAAGAAGAAAGGAGAAAGAAAGCAGAAGAAACCAGAACAGAAAGAAAGAAAAGGGAGAAGAAAGAAAAAAGAAAGAAAGCAGAAAGAAAGAAAAGGGAGAAGGAACGAGAGAGAAGAAAGACGGAGGGAGGAAGAAGAAGAGTAGAAGGAGAAGGAGAAAGAAGCACGAAAAACGAAAGCAAAAAGAATGCGCCAAAAATCACAAAGAACAGAAACAGATTTTTTTAAAAATAATAATAAACAAATAAATAAATAAAAAAAAATAATAATAAAATAAAAAAAATCCTTCTTCTCTTCTTCTTTCTTTCTTCTTTCTTCTTTCTTTCTTCTTACTTACTTCTTTCTTTCTTTCTTCTTTCTTTATTCTTTCTTCTTCTTTCTTCTTCATTTATTTATTTATTTATTTATTTATTTATTATTTATTCATTTATTTATTTATTTATTTATTTATTTCTTCTTCTTCCTTCCTTCTTTCTTCTTTCTTCTTTCTTTCTTCTTTCTTCTTTCTTCTTCTTCTTCTTCTTCTTCTTCTTTCTTCTTCTTTCTTCTTTCTTCTTCCTTCTTCCTTCTTTCTTCTTCCTTCTTTCTTCTTCCTTCTTCCCTCTTCCTTCTTCCTTCTTCCTTCTTCTTCCCTCTTCCCTCTTCTTCCCTCTTCCCTCTCCCCTCTTCCCCCTCTTCCCTCTTCCCTCCTCCTCCTCCTCCTCCTTTCTTCTTCTCCTTCTCCTTCTTCTTCTTCTTCTTCTTCTTCTTCTTCTCTTCTTCTTCTTCTTCTTCTTCTGCTTCTTCTTCTTCTTCTTCTTCTTCTTCTTCTTCTCTTCTTCTTCTTCTTCTTCCTCTTCTTCTCTTCTTCTTCTTCTTCTTCTTCTTCTTCTTTCTTCTTCTTCTTCTTCCTTCTTTCACTTCCCTATCTTTCTTCTTTCTTCCCCTTTTCTACATCCCTTTTTCTGATGTTTTTTCCATTACATTCTTTTAATATGGCATGTATGCGTGTGTACACAGATGAATTACCCTGTTTTCCCCACGAGGTAGTAGGCTTCCAGTCCAGTTGTTCCGTGTGCTCTCCCTGTGGCGCTGCCTGTTTCGTCTGTGTGCTTGCGCGGATGGGTCTGCAGGACTTTCTGTCGCGCCGGCGCAATCGCAATTGTGACTGGGAGTTCGGCAAACCCATGCCACCCACCACTTTCGAACTCACAGGCAAACGCGATGCGCAGGAGTACGTAGACATCCTCTTCGGCGCTGTCATCATGCCGCTGCAAGGTATGTGTGTATATCTATCTATCTATCTATCTATCTATCTATATATCTATCTATATTCTATCTATAGTATTGTGGCTCACCTGCCCTATCTGGCTCCGCGAGGCCTTGAACGTGGTCGAATGGGAAATGGACCGACTTGAACGTGACAAAGTCTGAAAACTCACTACGATGCCTCTTAGTTTACACAATGACTTTCATTGGAGAAAACTTGTCACTCCAAGGAATGAGTGTGAAGAGTAACCCTTCGCCACATGTTCTAAACTCTTCAGTTGCAAAAAGTTTTCCTTCCCTTTCGCCACGAGCGAGGCGTATGGCAAATCGGCAGCATCTACGGTGGTCCTGCCACCAACATCAGTTGACCTTCAGTCATATACTCTCGTTGTCCATGGGCCACAAGGTCTGCCGTTCTGGCACAGTCCCTGCGTTCAGGAGACAACCAGGAAATCAGAGCTACCTCTTCTTTATCAGCGCAAACACTGCTCTTTGTCCTTTTCTGAAGAATATCGTGGCGTCTGGTTTGTGGCATTCACGGCTCCTGACCATTTCTCATCCTTCCCGGTGCCACTGCTATATCCGATATTTGCGTGCAATTAGCGTCAGGGGACCACCTAAATTACCGGTTCGGGCCGCTTGACATTTAGTTCGTGCCGATCATAACGTAAACTAAAAAATATTTTCCACCTCCTTCGGGCCGCGTCAATTCACACATCAGGTCAGGTGGTTATTGGAAAAAGCAAGTGGAAGGGAATGTGGTAAATGGTTTGTCTCACCTATACCCGTAAAATTTGGGGGCAGAAGTGCCAGAATATTCAGCGAAAATTACGGTATTATCTTAGACAATCCAGTGCCGGTGGTAGAAAAAGAAGCACCTGGAAGGATAATGCACAGGCTGTTGGTGGCTGACAGGTTTGGTTTGCGTTCGACTTGTAACGCAAACTCTGGCTTCATGTGAAGTGCTATCCTTGGGGATCCAGATGGGTCCAGAGATAGCTTCAACTGAAACTTGAATCCTGTCTTTGCGGGAAGCATGGCCGGAATTTTGCCGGTTCTGGTCTAAAAGAATATGTTTATTTATGATGTCCTTTAATACAAACAAATTCGATCCACTCCGCTAGTAACATAATCCTCTGCTCTTATAGAAATAAGAATCAAAGATTGTGGAAAATGTGGGAGACTGGCGGAGCCAAAAACAACCAAGGCAAACTTCACATCAGCCTATTCCAGTGGTCCAGCCTAACTACTATTAATAGAACTAGCCTAACGAAAATATATTCTAGCCTCGGATATTAATATCATCAAGTTCTAGATATTATGTTCCGAGGCTAAAAAGTGTAACGGTCACTAATAGTAATATTATCGTTACCAGGTTAAGAGGGTTATTATTATTAACTTCCTCTTATTGATATTGTGTCTGGCAAGAGAAAATTTTAATACATTAATTACTAGCATTATATATGCATGCGCATTTTTTTTTTACCACTATTAATAAATCAGTGCCATACGTTAGCAGGATCAAGTACGTGTACTAGTACTAGTTTAACTAGTACTAGTACTACTGTACTAGTAGTAGTAGTAGTAACTACTCAAGCTCGACATCGGTAGCAAGGATCTGGAAAATTCAAGTTACTAGTATACCTGTCACTAGTAGTATCGTGTATACTGTCTCCTCAAGCCGCAATTTCAAAAAGAACTACCTCAAACAATTTCAAAAAGAGATGGATGTGCAGGCTAAGTTCTTCAAACAAAACTTAATATGTCATATTTTTCTTGTGAGCCGGCTTCAATGTCTCACGATTCTTTGCTCCACTTGGTTTTTTTTTTTCATGTCTCAAAAATATGTCATATTTTTCATCCGAGACACATCTTCCACCACGACGTCATCATTGTCGTGTTGAAAAATATATCATATTTTTCAACTCAGGATGGTTCCAAGGAGGAGGCCAAGGGGACAATCGCTGATTCGCAGGCTGCCCCGGCTGATGTTTCCTCTGTTTTCCATGCCAACAATTCTCTTGCTAATGCTGCATCCCGCGCCCCGAATTCTCAGGGCAGTGTTGCAGCTACTGAGGTGGTGGGAGACGAAAAGGAAGAGGAAAAAGCACGCGCCGACCCTGCCCTCGCTCGTCGTGTTTCTGCTCAGCTAGCTGCAGCCAGGCCCCCCAGCCTCGTGTCTTCGGCCCCTGCTGCCACACAGCCTTCGAGCTCTTCGTCGAGTACTTCTTCGAGCTCTTCATCGAGCAGTTCCTCGACATCCACTCCATTACGGTCCATCCCCTCGAACAAAAAACAGCCCAAGGCGGCGGTTGGAACCATCACACCTCTGGCCAGGAGCTCCTCTGCCACTTCCGCGACACCGTCTTCATCCTCGTCATCTTCTGCCCCACCCCCGGTTCCCCTGTCTCCGGCGTCGTCTTCTTCTTCAGTCTCCACACCTGATGCAACTGGAAAGCGCAAACCGCAGGCCTCGCAGGAAGGGTCCGAACAACCCGAGAAGAAGCGCAGGATGAAGGGGGAAAAGGGCACGGGAAAGAATGTTTCGGAGGCTGACAAGCAGAAGCTGAGAAGAATGCGTACATCAAGGGTCAGCCCCCTTTTCTTTTGTTCTTTTGTTGAAAAATATGTCATATTTTTGGTTGGTTGTTCTGTGAAGACACCAGAGAGAAGATGAAGGAAGCCGCCAAAGCCCTTGCCCGCATGACTTACAAGAACGTGCAGGCCATTCCCGACGCCATCGCTACCCAACCCCACAGGGCAGTGACTGATCGTTTTCTCGACTCAGAGCATGTCAAATAACGCGTCGAGAATTTTAAAAAGTCTCAGGATCCCAACAGGAAGATCCAGTGGGTGGGTTGGATCCGAGATCCGAAAGAAGTTGTCAATCCCGGAAAGCTTGGGCTGGACGACGCCGACAATTCCCTCTTGGAATCCCCTCCTTTCGTTGACGAGAGAGCCTTGAAAGAATTTCAGGCTGTGTGGAATTCTGCTGGGCTTGTAGAAAAGGAAGGGCCCAAGATGGACTTCACGAGCCTGCCAGTCGAGGGCCAGGCCAAGATCAAGAACTTTCTTCGCAAGGCCATCCAGGACGGGAAGTTTCCCCTGCAGGCGATCGTTGGTCTTCATTCCAGCCATGCAATTCAGCAACTTCACAGAGAAGAACCTCAGAACTCGAAATTCCAGGTCATTCACCTGGAAGCTCTTCGTTTCGTTCGTTGGAACGATGAAAGTCGTCAATCCACTCAGTTTTCTTGGTGCCTTCGAGAACACTGTTGCTGACGTCCACCGTAAAAACACATTCGGCGAAAACTGTATTTCTGCGAACGATCAAGGTTACTCTGGAATGGCTCGTCTCAAGGACCAGAATGATGCTTCCTGCAAAAAGTTTTTACCTCATGGAAGAGGGACTTCGCCGTTTCCCACAACATCCCCTTGCAGACTTTCGGTTCCATGTGGACTTACGTCGCTTCGAACACCGGTGAGCTTTGGAAGTGCTGGCTGAAGCTTCTTTCCCCTGGTGGCGTTCGTTCTGACATGCCTAGGAACCAGGCAATCAAAGCATCAACGAACTTCACAACATCCGCAAGGACAAGCCCGGTCTAGTGGAAGAAATGCAACAATTGATTGAGGACCTCCAGCAAGGAAAGCCAAGCGAAGTGAAGCAAACCATGAAGAGGTTTTTTCTGGAGAAGAAGAAGAACGTCTGCCTTATCTCGCTGCAGGACATGATCCTGGACCTTGCTGACAACATGGGGTTTTTTGAAATCGACGGTGTTTACGTCGGCAAACAGTGGAAGGATTTGTGTGATTTCGTCCCCCAGCTTGACAACGATGAAGGCAGGGCAATCCTGAATTGCACTGTGGACATCCTCTACCTGCAGAAAAAGAAGGACCGCTCCCTCGCGGACAACCTGGAAAATTACGTCAAGACCTGGATCCAGGCAGCACTCAAACGTCTCTCCGGCGAAGAAGTCGAACAGCCACAGGTTCTGAGACCTCCTGTTGCATGCTCTTGAAGACTTTGTTTGAAAATATGTCTTTTTTTTTTTTTTTTTTTTTTTTTTTTGACATGCAACCATCTCTGAAGATCAGCAGATCAATTTCGGCAACGCTACGATTCTGGTGCAGGACATGTTCAACATGGCCTCCAACTCTGATCTAGTGCATGGCAATTTTGGTTTCCCTTTCTTTTCCATCAATTGAAAATATGCCATATTTTTCTTTTTTGGTTTTCCTCATTCCTTGTGTTTGTGTCTTGTTTGTTCCAGACCTGCTTTACGCTGACCTTCCTTACAACATTTCCGATCTTGTTGCTGACACTACTGAAATCAACAAGGAAAGGGTCATCACATTGCTGAACCAGTTCGGTGTTGTCGGCAATGCTAACAAGTGCGCCGTCGTTTTTCATCACCATCTGTCCCAGTACAACCTCTTGGTGGAAGCTTCGCAGCAGTGTGGCTTCGGAACAATCGAGCATGTATTCTGGTACAAGGAGAAGCACAACTACCAGGGACACTTCCAGAAGTGGATCAAGGCAGTGGAGTGCATCATGGTGGCGTTCTACCCGGCCCAGAGTGCATTTCAGCTCAATATCTCCAGGAACCCGCTTGATCGTCACAATGTTTACTCTGTTGCGGTCCCAACGAAAAAAGAGAAAGTCACTGGGAGGCCGGACGAACGAGCCAACGCTTTTGAAAAACCCACGGAGTTGTCCAGACAAATCCTTTCTGATGTTCTTCCCCCGCAGAGCAAGGTGTTGGTTGCGTGCATAGGCTCTGGCTCGGAGGTCATCGGCGCCCTTCAGGCCAACATGATCGTCACCGGCTTGGACATCGATGCTGGTCAGGTTCAAAACGCCAAGGATCGCGTCCGCAAGTTTCTGGAGCCCGGTTCTAAAAAGGGCAGGCAGCCCAAAGCAGCTGTAGAAGGAGAGGTCCCTGTGGACAAGGTGGAGGGAAAAGAAGAAGACACGGAAGACGATGACGACGGGAAGGTCGACCAGAAGCTTGAAAGGCAAGGTTACATTGGAGGAAACAAGTCTTCTGTCCACGCCACATGCTGCGTGTGCGAGGAAACGTTTAACGTGCGGGAGGTTGACAGCACCGCTTGCCAGAAATGCAACAGCACGGTGCACAAAGGGTGGTGCATGACCGGCGCCAGGCTGAAAGATGGCAGTGATGAGTACGAGCAGTGCGAGTACACCTGCGGCCTAGAGGAAGGCGATTGCGACAACTATGAATGCTTGCGTGCGGAGGGTTCCTTCTGCTCCGAAGATTACCACTACGATTTGCATCTCATGATGATGCATTCGTCTGCCCCTCTTCCCGCTGCCACCTAGTAATGCACCTGGATTCGGGCACTGTTTTCGAAATATGCCATATTTTTCGAAAGTAAGTTTTTCATTAAATTGATCGTTTTGTTTTATTGTTTTAATTTTGCCTGAACGTTTTCGTGCATCCGGACCGGTTCAAGACTTTCCATCTCGTTTGCACCGGTACTTGTGGTGTGTTTGACGACGTCAGTTCAGGAAAATATGTCATAAAAATCACCTGCTCGAGCCAAAATTGCAAGGCTGCACTGTTTTTCGATGGCTGAAACTGCTTTCATAACCTTTTTTTCACGTTGACCACGGGTAAAAAAGAAAATTTTAATAAATTACAGATATTTTTTTTCCTCCGAATTGCCTTACGTTGACAGGACCAAGAAAACTGATGGATCGACGACCTTCATCGTTCCAACGAACGAAACGAAGAGCTTCCAGGTGAATGACCTGGAATTTCGAGTTCTGAGGTTCTTCTCTGTGAAGTTGCTGAATTGCATGGCTGGAATGAAGACCAACGATCGCCTGCAGGGGAAACTTCCCGTCCTGGATGGCCTTGCGAAGAAAGTTCTTGATCTTGGCCTGGCCCTCGACTGGCAGGCTCGTGAAGTCCATCTTGGGCCCTTCCTTTTCTACAAGCCCAGCCGAATTCCACACAGCCTGAAATTCTTTCAAGGCTCTCTCGTCAACGAAAGGAGGGGATTCCAAGAGGGAATTGTCGGCGTCGTCCAGCCCAAGCTTTCCGGGATTGACAACTTCTTTCGGATCTCGGATCCAACCCACCCACTGGATCTTCCTGTTGGGATCCTGAGACTTTTTAAAATTCTCGACGCGTTATTTGACATGCTCTGAGTCGAGAAAACGATCAGTCACTGCCCTGTGGGGTTGGGTAGCGATGGCGTCGGGAATGGCCTGCACGTTCTTGTAAGTCATGCTGGCAAGGGCTTTGGCGGCTTCCTTCATCTTCTCTCTGGTGTCTTCACAGAACAACCAACCAAAAATATGACATATTTTTCAACAAAAGAACAAAAGAAAAGGGGGCTGACCCTTGATGTACGCATTCTTCTCAGCTTCTGCTTGTCAGCCTCCGAAACATTCTTTCCCGTGCCCTTTTCCCCCTTCATCCTGCGCTTCTTCTCGGGTTGTTCGGACCCTTCCTGCGAGGCCTGCGGTTTGCGCTTTCCAGTTGCATCAGGTGTGGAGACTGAAGAAGAAGACGACGCCGGAGACAGGGGAACCGGGGGTGGGGCAGAAGATGACGAGGATGAAGACGGTGTCGCGGAAGTGGCAGAGGAGCTCCTGGCCAGAGGTGTGATGGTTCCAACCGCCGCCTTGGGCTGTTTTTTGTTCGAGGGGATGGACCGTAATGGAGTGGATGTCGAGGAACTGCTCGATGAAGAGCTCGAAGAAGTACTCGACGAAGAGCTCGAAGGCTGTGTGGCAGCAGGGGCCGAAGACACGAGGCTGGGGGGCCTGGCTGCAGCTAGCTGAGCAGAAACACGACGAGCGAGGGCAGGGTCGGCGCGTGCTTTTTCCTCTTCCTTTTCGTCTCCCACCACCTCAGTAGCTGCAACACTGCCCTGAGAATTCGGGGCGCGGGATGCAGCATTAGCAAGAGAATTGTTGGCATGGAAAACAGAGGAAACATCAGCCGGGGCAGCCTGCGAATCAGCGATTGTCCCCTTGGCCTCCTCCTTGGAACCATCCTGAGTTGAAAAATATGATATATTTTTCAACACGACAATGATGACGTCGTGGTGGAAGATGTGTCTCGGATGAAAAATATGACATATTTTTGAGACATGAAAAAAAAAAACCAAGTGGAGCAAAGAATCGTGAGACATTGAAGCCGGCTCACAAGAAAAATATGACATATTAAGTTTTGTTTGAAGAACTTAGCCTGCACATCCATCTCTTTTTGAAATTGTTTGAGGTAGTTGTTCACAGCCCCTACACCCGAGAGCAAAAACAAAAAATCATAGTGACACGAAGCCAAAAATACAGTTCGGGCAAGCATGGCAGCCATGAACTTGTTCAAATTCAAGCAGCAACTAGAACAACAGACACAAAGCAACAACAAACAACTAGAACAAAGGAGAGAGAGCTTGCTGACTTGTAGGAGCTGCCACGTTTGGGCCTTTGGCGAACATGTCGTACAACTTCTCGTCCCAGGTCACATCCGCAGGAAAGCCCACGTAGTAAGCTTCAGTGAGGCACAGTTCATCGAGCAAGGCAAACGTCTTGAATTCTCCAGCTTCGTCTTGGCTTCTGTCGTCGACCCACACCTGGACGTGCCAAAGTCGAGGGTTGTAGTTGTAACTAGTAGCACCTTTTGGCTTAAACAAAAACTTTCACACAACACCGAGATCGACAAAGCTCTCGACTCGACCTGTCCACTCAGTCCCATGCTCTCCTCCAAACTCACACTCAGAGACAATGAGCTTCATTTCAGGTGAGACCCACCATTTGTAGGTAAGGTAAGACTTGTCGACAGAGGGACCACCCATGATGTAGTGTTCGGAAAGCGATTTTGAGAGTGCAACAATCTAGACACCCGAACAAAAGTGCTCAAGTTGACCGGAAGCGGTCACGAAGCAAAAAAAAAAAAATGAAGTTAGGCCTGAAAACATGTGTTTTTTCATTTTGATAGGGACGGAAAGTCACGCTCATATGGTGAAATGCAATCAAAAATGGCAAACGGACTCAGTCCGGCCACTTGTTCCCAAAAACTGACGCCCGAAACAGGTTTTTGTGCCTTGGTGGTACCGAGTGTGGGCTCCAACCGGCTCACTTTGGAAAATATATCATTTTTTTTTCTGAGACATCCTTTGAAAATGATTTTTTACCTTTTTTCCGGACGGATTTGTTTGAAAAGGTTCCGGTGTCGGAATATGTCATATTTTTGTTTTCCGACAACCCTTGTAAAACCACTCTCGCCACTTCTGTTTTTTTGACAATATTAGGTTCTCAAGCGAGGTTACCTGTCTGCGCTGAGAAGCCACTTCGTTGAAGCGGCAAAATCGATTCAGAGCACTCCTTTTGTTCCTGATTGCAACACGTTCGCACAAGTAGACCTGAAAATCAAGAAAGCTGTCTCCAGTAAGTTGCCTGTAACACGTTCAATGCATTTTTTTTCTCTTGTGGTCACTCGTGGTCAGGCGATTTCTTGGGTTTTGGCTTCAAAGCTTGGGTGAAAATGTTCGAGCCTGACAGACTTTACAGATTTTGGCACAAGTTAGCGCATGTCAGGCATCAGAACGGTCAGTTCCGCAAAATTGAAGAACATGACGCCCAAGTTCTTTTGTCGGAGGGCAGACAAGCGTTTTCGTGCTTCCTTCTTTTCGTCATGCTTCAACAGGGTCAGCGTTTTCTCCAGTGGGAGCTTGACTTGTGCCTTGAACTCAAGTATCGAGGACTAAGCAGGGAAGGACTCGATGTTTTGTCCTCGTTTGGAAGAGTGATTCCGATCAGGAGCTTTGATCGCCGCCGCAAAATTCGCCTTCAGGAAATCAAAACATCTCTAAGGTTCTTTCCTCCCCCCTCCTTTACGCATGGATGAGCACGAACTGTTTTCAAACATATGCCATATTTATTGTCTTTGAAAAATGTTGGCCTTGGTTGTATTTCCCAACAAGTGTAGTTTCGAAAAATATGACATATTTTTCTTATCTGAAATGTTTTCTGAAACCCACAAGTACAACTCCTTTCATTACTTGTACTTTAACCTTTGCAAATCCTCGATGTAAACAATCACAAAAATCTCGGTTCTCTGCGGATGGACTGGTTTTTGCTGCTCTTCTTCGTCTTTTGGCCATCAGATTTGCAAAAGACGAGGAAGAGAAATCACCACTGTCTACGGTCGCAACTAGTTCTTGCTCTTCTTACTTTTGGGACAAGGCCAGAAGAGCAAAAACTCAAACTCTTGCTGGTCGTCTTCGGACTCCTGTCTGTCCAATTACTGGCTGGCTGGAAAGCAATGCCAGGTGGAGTTTACTTCTGAATCACAATGTTACAATCTCCACCTTGCATTGTTGACCCTTAAAGCTTCGTTACTGATGGAGGGTTGTGGCAAGAAATTACAAATTTCTTCCTCTGTAAAATTTCCTGCTACGATTCTTGATCTGACCCCTGCGGTCGTTACTGGGTGCGCAGCGCCGAAAAAAAAACAAGTAGCTGTCTTTTTCGGCGCTACGCTATCCTGGTGAAACTTGTTTCTGATTTAGCGGAGGGTGTTGGCATGAAATTACACATTTCTTCCGCTGTACAATCTCATTCCAATGTTCTTCTTCTGACCCTGGAAGCTTCGTTACTTGTTTCTTCCATTGTGCCCTGTCCAGAGGGACCAGGCAGAGTGGAAGAACCACTCAAACTGTTTGCAGAGTTTTTTTTCCCCCCCCAATTTTTTTATTTTTTTTTTTTCATTTTTTCTTCTTCTTTTTTTGGTCGTCAGTGTGGAGGAGAAACGAGCCGACGACCTGAAGTCTACTTGGTTCGACAACTTCGCGACCAGCTTGAAGTTTCGGAACGTCGGAGTGCCAACGTTGGGGGTGGCCCCTACAACAACTGCCTCTGGACTGTCTTCGGAATTCTGAAATCTCAGCGCCAGAACCCTCCCAGCATGGTGCTTCGCGTGTGCCAGGTCGATGCTTTTCGAGAGAATTTGTTTGATGACGCGGTCGTTGCCTTGACCCGAGCTAACATGAGAGAGCTTCAAACCAACAACAGAGATTTCAAGCGATTTTTTGATGATTCTGTCTCCAAACAGTGCACCAGGATTCTCTTTGTTTACCCCCGGACTTGTCAGTCGACACCCGGCCCTGCAATGAACCGGTTGTTTTCAAAGGTCTGCGAATGGAGGACCAGAACATTTCGTCGAACGACGCCCTGATCAGACTTCTCGAGAAACTTGATTTACAGCATCGCCGTTCGGATGTTTGGCGTTTCCAGCTTTTTACGGTAGATTCTAACATTTACAAGCGGATTTACAAGGTAGTAATTCTGTGCATGCATTCGAAAAATATAGTATTTTTTTTAATTGATGTCACAGGCTTTGTACGATCGAAGCCGGGGTTTGTCGCACTTGAAGTCCTGGATGTGTGTCTTCTTGGGTCATTGGCATGTTCACAAGTTTTTTTTGTCTTGATTTGGCGTGAGTTTAAGCGCCAGGTTTTTGGGCCCCTTTGGCACGAGCTTTTTCCTTCCAAAAAGTTCAGGATCAAACCTAGACTGAAGACGATTTCGGCGGTCATGGCCTACGTTCGTCTTGCTTACCCCCACGTTCAAGCTGACCTGCTCGACAATTTCCAGTTCAGTCTTGCTTACCCCCACGTTCAAGCTGACCTGCTCGACAATTTCCAGTTCAATGAAGAGCTCACCCCCTGCGCAGAGGGCCAACCTCGGAGGTTTGCTGGTTTTGTTTGAGTGATTCATGCCAGTGCTCAGCCAGCCCTGTTTGTAGGTTTGAAAATATATAATATTTTTCTTCTTTGTGTTTCAGGCCCAAGATCTCTGCTGCGTGATCAGGGAGAACATGCATAATCAGATTTTTGCTTACTTGCATCGCGCCCTCCATGTCCTTCTCCACTTCAGAGCTAACGAGTACTCGCAGGTTTTGTGCCTGCACCTTCTGACCCTC
>WBZZ01000032.1:97500-105000 GCA_019918135.1 Paulinella micropora
TTGTATCTTTCTGATCTTAACCGACAAAAGCTTATCTGGTAGTAGGAAATTTATTCAACTTGCCGCGTCGGACGAGTTTGAATTTCAACGGCTGGAGCAATCTCGCCAAGGTCCTTCGTGTCGCTGCTTAGGCCGGCACGCGAACGAGAATATTAGTAACGACATTTAAATGACAAAAAAAAGTCTAACTTTGAACTCAACAGTCTCCAATGATTCAATGTTGTGGCTATGGATGGCCGAAGCTATCGTTTGAAAGCTCAGGACAAGAGCTTTCCAACGGTGTGCCCGCATTTTCGTATCTCAAGTATTGATTGGAAAAAAAAAGAGTTTCAAGTTAAACAATTTTGTCACTTCGAATTTTCGTCAGTAATATCATATCCATGTCGAGCAGAAGGAGCTTTTCTGAGTGGCCAGGCTGTCCACAGCTGGTTGGCAGTTTGCATCAGTCCCTACAAGAAAACAATAATAACATTAAGAATTTGTAGAAAATAATAGTAATGAAAATATAATAATAATGATAATAGTGCTTCTCTGTCAATGGCTGATGCATTTCTGCACATGCGCCTCCATCGTCTCACCCGTGAGGGGAGTACGAAGAATTGACGATAAGCTCTAATGACACCCCCGCAAGGGCAGTTCCAACACTTCCAGACGGGCCGGTATGTTCAATGAAAATACTGGTCCAGAAATAGACCGGTATGTTCAATGAAAATACTGGTGGCACCGACGGGAATCGAACTGGCGACAGGGCAATAATGATAATAATAATAACAATAATAGTGCTTCTCTGTCAATGGCTGATGCATTTCTGCACATGCGCCTCCATCGTCTCACCCGTGAGGGGAGTACGAAGAATTGACGATAAGCTCTAATGACACCCCCGCAAGGGCAGTTCCAACACTTCCAGACGGGCCGGTATGTTCAATGAAAATACTGGTCCAGACGGAGCGGTATGTTCAATGAAAATACTGGTGGCACCGACGGGAATCGAACTGGCGACAGGGCCCAGATGGTAGAACTTGACCACTGGGCTATCACGGTGTCAATAACAATAATAATAATAATAATACTATATCTGAGGCGTACTGATGCAGCTAATGGCATATCCTCAACGGACATAAGCCTCCAATACCCTTGTTCGAGGTCCTCCACCCCCCCGTGTCAGTCTCTCGCCTGATGATCGGGGCCACCGATGGAGCTCCTGAGGGCAAGACTGCACTAAGCCGAGGTTATTCCGCAGGCCCAGCAACCTCTTGCAAGACGTCACCGAATGTGCAAGTGCATACACCAAGCGCGGTTGCTAGAGCTGCCTCGAAACCCCACCCATAACAATCTGGTGTCTGCTGGGTCCTGGGCTATCAACCAGCATATGCGGAGTTTAAGATCTTTTACGCGCGCAACGACCCTCCTCCCCAGCATCTACCACCAAAGGGTTATGAGTTGGCGTCACAGTTTAACGCCTTGAGGCCATTGGGCTGGAACTCTGTTTAGCAAGTGTGACTAGGTTTTTTCATCGGGATTTCCCTCAAATATGTCACAGTCAACACTCCAAGGCAGATTTACTTTATCTGAGGCGTACTGATGCAGCTAATGGCATATCCTCAACGGACATAAGCCTCCAATACCCTTGTTCGAGGTCCTCCACCCCCCCGTGTCAGTCTCTCGCCTGATGATCGGGGCCACCGATGGAGCTCCTGAGGGCAAGACTGCACTAAGCCGAGGTTATTCCGCAGTCCCAGCAACCTCTTGCAAGACGTCACCGAATGTGCAAGTGCATACACCAAGCGCGGTTGCTAGAGCTGCCTCGAAACCCCACCCATAACAATCTGGTGTCTGCTGGGTCCTGGGCTATCAACCAGCATATGCGGAGTTTAAGATCTTTTACGCGCGCAACGACCCTCCTCCCCAGCATCTACCACCAAAGGGTTATGAGTTGGCGTCACAGTTTAACGCCTTGAGGCCATTGGGCTGGAACTCTGTTTAGCAAGTGTGACTAGGTTTTTTCATCGGGATTTCCCTCAAATATGTCACAGTCAACACTCCAAGAATAATAATAATAATAATAATAATAATAATAATAATAATAATAATAATAATAACAATAATAGTGCTTCTCTGTCAATGGCTGATGCATTTCTGCACATGCGCCTCCATCGTCTCACCCGTGAGGGGAGTACGAAGAATTGACGATAAGCTCTAATGACACCCCCGCAAGGGCAGTTCCAACACTTCCAGACGGGCCGGTATGTTCAATGAAAATACTGGTCCAGACGGAGCGGTATGTTCAATGAAAATACTGGTGGCACCGACGGGAATCGAACTGGCGACAGGGCCCAGATGGTAGAACTTGACCACTGGGCTATCACGGTGTCAATAACAATAATAATAATAATAATACTATATCTGAGGCGTACTGATGCAGCTAATGGCATATCCTCAACGGACATAAGCCTCCAATACCCTTGTTCGAGGTCCTCCACCCCCCCGTGTCAGTCTCTCGCCTGATGATCGGGGCCACCGATGGAGCTCCTGAGGGCAAGACTGCACTAAGCCGAGGTTATTCCGCAGGCCCAGCAACCTCTTGCAAGACGTCACCGAATGTGCAAGTGCATACACCAAGCGCGGTTGCTAGAGCTGCCTCGAAACCCCACCCATAACAATCTGGTGTCTGCTGGGTCCTGGGCTATCAACCAGCATATGCGGAGTTTAAGATCTTTTACGCGCGCAACGACCCTCCTCCCCAGCATCTACCACCAAAGGGTTATGAGTTGGCGTCACAGTTTAACGCCTTGAGGCCATTGGGCTGGAACTCTGTTTAGCAAGTGTGACTAGGTTTTTTCATCGGGATTTCCCTCAAAAATAATAATAATAATAATAATAATAATAATAATAATAATAATAATAACAACAACAACAACAACAACAACAACAACAACAATAATAATAATAATAATAATACTATATCTGAGGCGTACTGATGCAGCTAATGGCATATCCTCAACGGACATAAGCCTCCAATACCCTTGTTCGAGGTCCTCCACCCCCCCGTGTCAGTCTCTCGCCTGATGATCGGGGCCACCGATGGAGCTCCTGAGGGCAAGACTGCACTAAGCCGAGGTTATTCCGCAGGCCCAGCAACCTCTTGCAAGACGTCACCGAATGTGCAAGTGCATACACCAAGCGCGGTTGCTAGAGCTGCCTCGAAACCCCACCCATAACAATCTGGTGTCTGCTGGGTCCTGGGCTATCAACCAGCATATGCGGAGTTTAAGATCTTTTACGCGCGCAACGACCCTCCTCCCCAGCATCTACCACCAAAGGGTTATGAGTTGGCGTCACAGTTTAACGCCTTGAGGCCATTGGGCTGGAACTCTGTTTAGCAAGTGTGACTAGGTTTTTTCATCGGGATTTCCCTCAAATATGTCACAGTCAACACTCCAAGAATAATAATAATAATAATAATAATAATAATAATAATAATAATAATAATAATAATAATAGTGCTTCTCTGTCAATGGCTGATGCAAATCTGCACATGCGCCTCCATCGTCTCACCCGTGAGGGGAGTACGAAGAATTGACGATAGGCTCTAATGACACCCCCGCACGGGCAGTTCCAACACTTCCAGACGGACCGGTATGTTCAATGAAAATACTGGTGGCACCGACGGGAATCGAACTGGCGACAGGGCCCAGATGGTAGAACTTGACCACTGCGCTATCACGGTGTCCAAAATAACAATAATAATAATAATAATAATAATAGTGCTTCTCTGTCAATGGCTGATGCATTTCTGCACATGCGCCTCCATCGTCTCACCCGTGAGGGGAGTACGAAGAATTGACGATAAGCTCTAATGACACCCCCGCAAGGGCAGTTCCAACACTTCCAGACGGGCCGGTATGTTCAATGAAAATACTGGTCCAGACGGAGCGGTATGTTCAATGAAAATACTGGTGGCACCGACGGGAATCGAACTGGCGACAGGGCCCAGATGGTAGAACTTGACCACTGGGCTATCACGGTGTCAATAACAATAATAATAATAATAATACTATATCTGAGGCGTACTGATGCAGCTAATGGCATATCCTCAACGGACATAAGCCTCCAATACCCTTGTTCGAGGTCCTCCACCCCCCCGTGTCAGTCTCTCGCCTGATGATCGGGGCCACCGATGGAGCTCCTGAGGGCAAGACTGCACTAAGCCGAGGTTATTCCGCAGGCCCAGCAACCTCTTGCAAGACGTCACCGAATGTGCAAGTGCATACACCAAGCGCGGTTGCTAGAGCTGCCTCGAAACCCCACCCATAACAATCTGGTGTCTGCTGGGTCCTGGGCTATCAACCAGCATATGCGGAGTTTAAGATCTTTTACGCGCGCAACGACCCTCCTCCCCAGCATCTACCACCAAAGGGTTATGAGTTGGCGTCACAGTTTAACGCCTTGAGGCCATTGGGCTGGAACTCTGTTTAGCAAGTGTGACTAGGTTTTTTCATCGGGATTTCCCTCAAAAATAATAATAATAATAATAATAATAATAATAATAATAATAATAATAATAATAATAATAATAATAACAACAACAACAACAACAACCACAACAACAACAACAATAATAATAATAATAATACTATATCTGAGGCGTACTGATGCAGCTAATGGCATATCCTCAACGGACATAAGCCTCCAATACCCTTGTTCGAGGTCCTCCACCCCCCCGTGTCAGTCTCTCGCCTGATGATCGGGGCCACCGATGGAGCTCCTGAGGGCAAGACTGCACTAAGCCGAGGTTATTCCGCAGTCCCAGCAACCTCTTGCAAGACGTCACCGAATGTGCAAGTGCATACACCAAGCGCGGTTGCTAGAGCTGCCTCGAAACCCCACCCATAACAATCTGGTGTCTGCTGGGTCCTGGGCTATCAACCAGCATATGCGGAGTTTAAGATCTTTTACGCGCGCAACGACCCTCCTCCCCAGCATCTACCACCAAAGGGTTATGAGTTGGCGTCACAGTTTAACGCCTTGAGGCCATTGGGCTGAATAATAATAATAATAATAATAATAATAATAATAATAATAATAATAATAATAATAATAATAATAATAATAGTGCTTCTCTGTCAATGGCTGATGCATTTCTGCACATGCGCCTCCATCGTCTCACCCGTGAGGGGAGTACGAAGAATTGACGATAAGCTCTAATGACACCCCCGCAAGGGCAGTTCCAACATATCCAGACGGGCCGGTATGTTCAATGAAAATACTGGTCCAGAAATAGACCGGTATGTTCAATGAAAATACTGGTGGCACCGACGGGAATCGAACTGGCGACAGGGCCCAGATGGTAGAACTTGACCACTGGGCTATCACGGAATAATAATAATAATAATAATAATAATAATAATAATAATAATAATAATAATAATAATAATAATAGTGTATTGATCTGTCATGGCTGAGTCCAAGGACCATGCGCCTCCATCCCTCGACACAACAGTCACACAGCGAATGTTGGGGGAAAGAGTGACTCTAACCATCCCTGATTAGCTACCCGCCCGGCGTGTCGGATACCTTGCAGGGAATCAACTGCAAATGATTGATGTTCCCTATGAGAGAGTTCCACAAGACTGGGTATAAGTCGAATGGAGGTACTCAAGGGGGGTAGCAGACATTTCATGCGGTCTGCCAGCGCATGAGGACGTTTTGCGGTAAGTGTCTGGGACGCCTCGAAACCCGTAAAAACCCCTAGATCTCGGAATGTATATACCCCTTGACCCCACGTGGTGTATGTCTTATAAAAACAACACAACAAGATAGCATCGGAACCAGTGGGAAGAGGCCCAACCACCTCCTCTTCCCGTGGGGTGCCATACTGTGCAGCCCTCCATAATAATAATAATAATAATAATAGTGCTTCTCTGTCAATGGCTGATGCATTTCTGCACATGCGCCTCCATCGTCTCACCCGTGAGGGGAGTACGAAGAATTGACGATAAGCTCTAATGACACCCCCGCAAGGGCAGTTCCAACACTTCCAGACGGGCCGGTATGTTCAATGAAAATACTGGTCCAGAAATAGACAGTATGTTCAATGAAAATACTGGTGGCACCGACGGGAATCGAACTGGCGACAGGGCCCAGATGGTAGAACTTGACCACTGGGCTATCACGGTGTCCATAATAATAATAATAATAATAATAATAATAATAATAATAATAATACTATGTCTGAGGCGTACTGATGCAGCTAATGGCATATCCTCAACGGACATAAGCCTCCAATACGAGGTCCTCCACCCCCCCGTGTCAGTCTCTCGCCTGATGATCGGGGCCACCGATGGAGCTCCTGAGGGCAAGACTGCACTAAGCCGAGGTTATTCAGCAGTCCCAGCAACCTCTTGCAAGACGTCACCGAATGTGCAAGTGCATACACCAAGCGCGGTTGCTAGAGCTGCCTCGAAACCCCACCCATAACAATCTGGTGTCTGCTGGGTCCTGGGCTATCAACCAGCATATGCGGAGTTTAAGATCTTTTACGCGCGCAACGACCCTCCTCCCCAGCATCTACCACCAAAGGGTTATGAGTTGGCGTCACAGTTTAACGCCTTGAGGCCATTGGGCTGGAACTCTGTTTAGCAAGTGTGACTAGGTTTTTTCATCGGGATTTCCCTCAAATATGTCACAGTCAACACTCCAAAATAATAATAATAATAATAATAATAATAATAATAATAATAATAATCAAAACTAGGGGCTGCGCCAACACCTGAAAGGATGGTTTGCGGTGCGCTTCGCGCCCACCCCCCCCCCCCCCCCTCTCTTCTCAAGGTAGCTTTTCCTGTCATTCTCACATACACAACTTTTACAGCCTTGGAGCAATCTCAGCCATTCATTTTGGTGCCGGCGAATTCGCTTCGGGTACGTACAATTGCGGGGCTGGGGTTCCCGGGGGGAGGGCCCCCCTTTCCACAGTCGACAGGGTACGTTCAAGTGCCGGAGGTGACCAGCATAAACCCTTCCGGCACAACTCTTAGAGCCTTGGAGCATTCTCAGCCATTCATTTTGGTGCCGGCTAATACGCGTGGGGGTACGTACAATGGCCAGGCTGGGGTTCCCGGGGGGAGTGCCCCCCGGAACCCCCCTTCCCCGTCGACAGGGTACGTTCCATCGCCGGAGGTACCAGCAGAACGCAAGTGTAAGCTCTGGTGGCACAAAAACCTAAAATCTCTGGTTTTTGTGCCACTCGGAACCAAATTTTTTGGATCTCTGGAGAGAGCTCACCGAGAGGTGTCGGGTACACCAAACATCAGTCTCAAACTCCCTCTGGTGTGCGCGCTGGTGGCGCAAAAACCTGAATTTTCTTGTTTTACACCACCCGGGAACCACAATTTTTATATTTTCGAAGAGAGCTTATCAAGAAGTGTCAGATACAGCAAATATCAGCCGCTGAATCCCTCTGGTAGGCGCAAACGGCGCCTGGTGGCACAAAGACCTCAA
>WBZZ01000032.1:110000-145000 GCA_019918135.1 Paulinella micropora
ACACACACATACAAAGAGTCTCATACACGAGACAGACACACAAGACAAGACAGACGGACAGACAAGACAGACAAGACAGACAAGACAGAATACATGCACACACACACACACACACACACACACACACACTCACACACACACACACAACGCAAGTAAGACACACAGACACGGACAGACAGGCATCCATGCAAGCAGGAAGCCAGCCAGACACACAGAACGAACATACATACATACATACATACATACATACATACATACATGTATTTTTATTGTGGCCAGCCACACCAGGTGCGTCCAGCACGCCTGGGCCATATACATACATATACATACATACATACATACATACCTTATATATACAAAACAGGCAGATGTTTTTTTGTGAGTAGTCATGAGGCTAGCGCGTGCGTGCAGCATGTCTGGGCCAGCCCTGCCCGCCCCTGCTTATATGACTATAATTATAATTATGGTTATGGTTATGATTATGGTTATCATTATCATCATCATCATCATCATCATCATTATGATTATAATCATCATTATGACTATGATTATGACTATGATTGTGATTATGATTATGATTATGATTATGATTATGATTATGATTATGATTATGATTATGATTATGATTGTGATTGTGATTGTGAATATCATTATGATTATCATTATGATAATGCCCCCGTTGCCGCCGCTGTTCGCTGCTGCGCAGGCATGATTGCAGCCATGCCCAGCCCTGTGGCGTCGCCTCAGCTACTTGAGACTGCATCCTACCTAAGCAGGCTGTCAGCCGTGCCCTCTCCTGCGGCATCGCCTCAACTACTGAAGACTGCAGCCCTGACCGGCCCGGAGTCGTCGTCTCGAACCAGGCACACCGCACATGATGATGATGATGATGATGATGATGATGATAATGGTGATGATGATGATGATGATGATAGTGATAATGATGATGATAATGATGACGACGACGACGATGATGATGATGATGATGATGGTGATGATGATGATGATGACATCGTCCTTGCCGGCCCTGCGTCGTCGTCTCTCTCCAGGTAACACCGCACATGATGATGCTGATGATCATGATGATGGTGAGTGATGGTGGTGATGGTGGTGACGTGATGATGTGATGATGATCATGATGGTGGTGATGGTGGTGATGTGATGACGATGATGATGGTGGTGGTGGTTGGTTTGCAGATAGATAGATAGATAGATAGATAGACAGATAGATAGATAGATAGATAGATAGACAGAGAGAGAGAGAGAGAGATGAGAGTGTGTGTGTGAGAGAGAGAGAGATAATCATGATGATAGGCGGGCGGCGGTGGCTCTGCAGCTGCTGCTGGGCGTGGCTGGGTCACTATCTCTATATCTATCTATCTATCTATCTACCTATCTATCTATCTATCTATCTATCTATCTATCTATCTCTGTTTCTTTCTATCAAGGTTGTGCTGATTGCGCACTGCTGCGGCCGCTCTATCTATCTATCTATCTATCTATCTATCTATCTATCTAGCAGCTAGCTAACTGCTGCGGCCGCTCTATTTATCTATCTATCTATCTAGTTTATGCTTCTCGCGTGAGCTGCTGCGTCCTCTCTGGCCGGCGCTGCCCCTGCTGCTGCTGGTACATCATACAGATACATATGTATATACCTAAAGATGCGGGTTTCGGGTGCAAGAGAGCCACCTCCAGCACTTTTGCCTGGCCTGGGGTGGCTGCTCTCTCGCACCTGAAACCCACTTCACTAGTTTACCATCAACCTTGACAATTCAAGCGTTTTTCAAGGAAAAAATATATAATTGATTTCACAGGTACCGCTGCTGCTCCACCGCGCCGCGCCACCCAGTGAGCTCACGCACGATCCCCAGACATGGTAGCCTTGCCATCTGCGTATTGCCTCCTCCTCCTCCCTCCTGCTCCTTCCTCCTCCTCTTTCTCCTCCTTCAAGACAGCCCTAGTACATGGTCGCCTCGCCATCCTGTGCCTTGACTCCTCCTTCCTCCTCCTCCCTCGTCCTCCCTCCTCCTCCTCCTCCTCCCTCCTCCTTCCTCCTCCTCCTCCCTTCCCTCCCTCCTCCTCCTCCCTCTCCTCCCTCCTCCTCCTCCTCCTCCTCCTACCTTCAAGACAGCCCCAATACAAGACAAGCCTCTCCATCCCTGTGCCTTTACTCTTTTTCCTGCTCCTCCTTCTTCTCCTTGTCCTCCTCCTTCTCCTCCTCCTCCTCCTCCTCCTCCTTATCATCATCATGATTATCCTCATCCTTCTCCTTCTTCCTTCTTCTATCCTCCTTCCTCCTCCTTCTCCTTCTTCTCCTCCTCCTCCTCCTGCTCCTCTCCTCTCCTCCTCTTCCTTCTCCTTCTCTTCCTCCTTCTCTTCCTCCTCCCTCTTCTTATTCCTCCTCTTCCTCCTCCTCCTCCTCCTCCTCCTCCTCGTTCTCGTCTTCCTTTCTCCTCCCTCTGAATCTCCCTCTTTTTCTCTTTTTCTTATTTTCCCCCTCTGCTTTTCATTTTGCGCAAGGCTGCCTTGTTATGTTGTAGGGCTTCCGGCAAGTGTGAGGCTTCCCTAATTTCTCCGCACAAATTGCAACCGTATCCCTCCCGGCCTTCTCGGCAGGCTAGCACAGAGGACTTGCGCAAGGCAGAGCAGGGAGAAAGTGCGTACGCTGTAGCAGACTACCTGGCTGCTGGCAAGCAACGCACACAGCGGCGGACTCCACTGGCCAGTCCCAAGGAGCTGCTGAGTGCCAATTCCTTCTCCTCCTCACCCTCCTTCTCATCTTCTTCCTTCTCCTCTTTGTTCTCCTCCTCTTCCTCTTTGTCCTCCTCTTCCTTCTCCTCTTCCTCCTCCTCTTCGTTCTCCTCTTCGTTCTCCTCCTCCTCCTCCTCCTCCTCCTCCTTGTTCTCGTCTTCCTCCTCCTCCTTCTCCTCCTCCTCTTCCTCCTCCTCCTCCTCTTCCTCCTCCTCCTCCTTCTGCGGTGAGCTGGGACCGCGGGCCAAGAGCGAGGAGCCACGACAGCAACAGCAGCGACAACAACAACAACAACAACTGGTGCCCACGTGGACGGACGCAGGGCCCGGTGCACCACTCTCCTCATGCAGTTCAACACTGTTGCCCAGCGATCACAAGCCAAGACTCGGTACAGCCGTGCAGGCGCCTGAGAAAACCAAGGAGGCAGCGAGTCTAACTTGCACCGAACTGCCGACAGTGCAAACCGTGCAGGCGCTTTGCCAAGAGCGGGAAGAAGTCAGTGGCGCGGTGAGGCATACCGCAAGCAAAGCGAGGAAAGGCGCAAATAAAGCGGGTTGTCCTGATATCAGGAAGGTGAGAGTCAAGTGTGATCGTGGCGGCAACCGCTGCGCTCTTTTGCGCGCGCAGGACTCTCAAATGAATCGGCTGATCCAAATACTAGCCTTGCGAGCAAAAACAAGCAGCGCCGAGGCACAGGCACGCGAGATTGCAAAGACACGCATGCGGCTTGACAGGCTGGAGAGGCGGCTGGAGCAAATGGCTATCAGCAGAGGGAAACTGGAAACACAAATCGAACTCAACAAGCACATGCTGGCAGGAAACTTTGTCTGACGATTCAGAGTCTGGCTTGAACACGATTTCAGAGGCTCCGAATGGTCAAGCGCCAGAAATAGCACTGGCCAGTGATGATGAAAACTTGGATGATACGGCTAGCGGCGGTATTCAATCATCACTTAAGGTCCTGACATCATCTTGTTTATCATTATGATTTCGATGCTAACCGTGAGCATTCAAATATTAAGTTATCAATGACCGTTGAAGTTCTAGCCATGCCAACCGTGGCACTGTGAATGGCTTGTAAGTTTTCAAATTAGTGTACCCTTAGAAAGTACCAACCGGGGTTGATCGGTGCTGAGCAGTAGTCTAGTATCGCAAGGCCTGATAATCAGCCTGATGTCGAGATGATTATGAGTCTATTAATATGATTGTACTCAGTCACGGTAGTATTCAAATATCTATTACCATTCTCCTGCTTCTTCCATCATGAGTCTTTCTCACATTTTCAAAGTAATCTATCACTCAAACGCAGAGTTTAGGGAAGCTACCCCGCTAAGGGTAAAGAATAACCGAAGAAAAGACTTTTAATGACTTTGGGTCACACAAATTTATGATGTTATGACCTTTACAGAATGGTAATACTCATTTGATTCTAGGCATTCCAGACTATGATTCGCGAATACTCTAATAACTGTCCGGCCTATGAACTTGCCTATGACTAAGACTATCCAAATTACCGGTAAATTGACTAGGTGGAGTAACGGGTATTAATAGTACATTACAACGATTTTTGCAGTCTTTTCAACTGATTTTCTTCTCTTGTTAATTTCAAGTTACCCCGGCCTGCCTTTTTACCCGACTATTGATAGCCTGGTTTCCAAGTCTCTTTTCCTTCCTTTTCACAATCATAAGTTCCCTTTTTCTTTCTCCCGATGCTCTTTGCCAGCCATTCTCCACTTTTTTTTTTTTTTTTTTTTTTTTTTTTTTTTACAATAACATCCGCTTCAGTGGACCTCTTACAATGATTGACTCTGAAGTTCATTTTAATAGTTCAAGGCTGCGGACGTGCAAGCCGGTTCAAGTTCCGAAGCTAAGTTGTTAGATCGGAGAGTGAGTCAAGTTGACTAAATTCCAAATCGGTGGGCCCGGGGTGTAGGCACAGCCTCCGATAGGTAAATATGTGCTACTTTATTAATATCCCGTGTCGGTCCAGACACAATAAGAGATTATTCATATTAATAACACTCTTAACCGGATAATGATAATATTACTAACAAGGTCCGTTACCTTTTTAGGTCAGAATATATTATCGTTAGACCGGACAACTGGAACTGGCTGGTGTTTGCCTTGGTTGTTTTTGGGCTTCGCTAGTCTCCCACATTTTCCCACCACTGTGAGTCTTTGATCTTTATTTATATAAGTGAAGAAGATTGGGTTACTGGCGAAATTGTTGAATTTGGTTGAGTAAAAGGATAGGCATCAATAAATATATTCTTTTGACATCGAACGGGCAAAAGTGGAGTCCCATACCTGTTTTCCTTTTACGCCAAGTTTGACACTTCGCTATCCCTATTCTTTGCAACGTATAGATAAGGAGAAAGGATCGGTGGCATTGCACAAGATAGATAGAGGAATACGGGGAGGAGAGGACGTGTGTGTTCTGTCATTTCCTATTTGCTCATTTTCTGCCAATTATCAAGGCGAGAACGTGTGCAAACAGACACGTACGACTCAATCTCTGTTGACACCTATACACACCCACCCACTATCTTCTCCTCCCGCACAATACAACCAATCGTACACACAGTGTGAGGACATAACAGAGAGATAGGAGACAAGGGTAGAGTGTAGGTGGTTGGTTGGCAAGGGGAGCAAACGTATACGACAGTAACCTACAAACCACATCATATCCTCTATCCATCATCCGAAACAGACTGCACAGACAATCAATTTTGACTTCCAACAACAACACTCACTTGTTCTGTCATTTCGTGCCCACTTCCAAGCATCCAAAGTGCAAAAGGGAGTAGAGAGCAGACATAGACAGACAGAAAACAGAAAACGAGTGCTGTGCACCAAAGTCTGATTGTACAAACTAGCTCATACTCAGCCCCTCAATTGCAGCCAATTTGCAGGGGGTAGGGAGGCTAGTCAGTGGGAATATAGACCAAGACAAAAGGAGACAGAGTGACGTCAGCCAGACGTTTCATTTGTTCATTTTTGGCGATTCCAATTTCGTCGAAAATTTCAAGCAACAAATCACTCTCTTACCTCCACACTTCACTCCCTCCTCACCCACCTATATCCAACAGGTCACCTAGGGTCATGGAAAGGATTTCAAAGCAGTGCTCCTATTGTGGCTCACCAAGGAGTCCTTACCTACTTCGCACTCAGAACTTCCTTAGCTGAAAAGGGAAAATAAGGAGTCCCAACTAGGGATTGGACACCCTACCAAGGGTTCCAAACGATAAGAAAGGCTTGAGCAACCAGTTCCCTAATCCTTTTCACCTTCCTATTGGGAAAAGGGGCCATCACTTCTGACTATTTCAGAAGTATCGTTTCCTCCCTACCTCTCAGTTACGGAGTCGTGCTTGTAATTGTAGGGTGCCCCAGTTCCAATACAACTGGCAAGTGTTTCGCAAGGCGTGAGGTTCCCCTACCAAAAGGGGTGGTGAGAAATCTCAAACCTCTCTACACGCATCCTATCACTTGCTTACACACACACACCGAAAAATAATAATAATAATAATAATAATAATAATAATAATA
This sequence comes from Paulinella micropora, assembly GCA_019918135.1. Classification (NCBI taxonomy): domain Eukaryota; phylum Cercozoa; class Imbricatea; order Euglyphida; family Paulinellidae; genus Paulinella; species Paulinella micropora. The sequence continues at coordinate 116,301 of WBZZ01000032.1, forward strand.
ATAATAATAATAATAATAATAATAATAATAATAATAATAATAATGTATCTCCTGCCAATTGCTGAGCCAAAAGGCCATGTGCATCCAGTCCTCCATTCCATAAGGAAAGTCTCCACACCAATCGGTGGAATAAAGGAAGTGACGGCATAGAACATTACTCTAGGAGCTTTATACCAATCAGCCCATTGAAAAGGACCAATGGCCTATGTACTCCCTAAATAATAATAATAATAATAATAATAATAATAATAATAATAATAATAATAATAATAATAATAATAATAATAGTGCCTCTCTGTCAATGGCTGATGCATTTCTGCACATGCGCCTCCATCGTCTCACCCGTGAGGGGAGTACGAAGAATTGACGATAAGCTCTAATGACACCCCCGCAAGGGCAGTTCCAACACTTCCAGACGGGCCGGTATGTTCAATGAAAATACTGGTCCAGAAATAGACCGGTATGTTCAATGAAAATACTGGTGGCACCGACGGGAATCGAACTGGCGACAGGGCTCAGATGGTAGAACTTGACCACTGGGCTATCACGGTGTCCATTAATAATAATAATAATAATAATAATAATAATAATAATAATAATAATAATAATAATAATAATAATAGTGCTTCTCTGTCAATGGCTGATGCAAATCTGCACATGCGCCTCCATCGTCTCACCCGTGAGGGGAGTACGAAGAATTGACGATAGGCTTTAATGACAACCCCGCACGGGCAGTTCCAACACTCCCAGACGGACCGGTATGTTCAATGAAAATACTGGTGGCACCGACGGGAATCGAACTGGCGACAGGGCCCAGATGGTAGAACTTGACCACTGGGCTATCACGGTGTCCATAAAAATAATAATAATAATAATAATAATAATAATAATAATAATAATAATAATAATAATAATAATAATAATAATAATAATAATAATAATAATAATAATAATAATAATAATAATAATAATAATAGTAATAATAATAATAATAATAATAATAATAATAATAATAATAATAATAATAATAATAATAATAATAATAATAATAATAATAATAATAATAATAATAATAGTGCTTCTCTGTCAATGGCTGATGCATTTCTGCACATGCGCCTCCATCGTCTCACCCGTGAGGGGAGTACGAAGAATTGACGATAAGCTCTAATGACACCCCCGCAAGGGCAGTTCCAACACTTCCAGACGGGCCGGTATGTTCAATGAAAATACTGGTCCAGAAATAGACCGGTATGTTCAATGAAAATACTGGTGGCACCGACGGGAATCGAACTGGCGACAGGGCCCAGATGGTAGAACTTGACCACTGGGCTATCACGGTGTCCAAATAATAATAATAATAATAATAATAATAATAATAATAATAATAATAATAATAATAATAATAATAATAATAATAATAATAATAATAATAATAATAATATATCTGAGGCGTACTGATGCAGCTAATGGCATATCCTCAACGGACATAAGCCTCCAATACCCTTGTTCGAGGTCCTCCACCCCCCCGTGTCAGTCTCTCGCCTGATGATCGGGGCCACCGATGGAGCTCCTGAGGGCAAGACTGCACTAAGCCGAGGTTATTCCGCAGGCCCAGCAACCTCTTGCAAGACGTCACCGAATGTGCAAGTGCATACACCAAGCGCGGTTGCTAGAGCTGCCTCGAAACCCCACCCATAACAATCTGGTGTCTGCTGGGTCCTGGGCTATCAACCAGCATATGCGGAGTTTAAGATCTTTTACGCGCGCAACGACCCTCCTCCCCAGCATCTACCACCAAAGGGTTATGAGTTGGCGTCACAGTTTAACGCCTTGAGGCCATTGGGCTGGAACTCTGTTTAGCAAGTGTGACTAGGTTTTTTCATCGGGATTTCCCTCAAATATGTCACAGTCAACACTCCAAGGCAGATTTACTTTATCTGAGGCGTACTGATGCAGCTAATGGCATATCCTCAACGGACATAAGCCTCCAATACCCTTGTTCGAGGTCCTCCACCCCCCCGTGTCAGTCTCTCGCCTGATGATCGGGGCCACCGATGGAGCTCCTGAGGGCAAGACTGCACTAAGCCGAGGTTATTCCGCAGTCCCAGCAACCTCTTGCAAGACGTCACCGAATGTGCAAGTGCATACACCAAGCGCGGTTGCTAGAGCTGCCTCGAAACCCCACCCATAACAATCTGGTGTCTGCTGGGTCCTGGGCTATCAACCAGCATATGCGGAGTTTAAGATCTTTTACGCGCGCAACGACCCTCCTCCCCAGCATCTACCACCAAAGGGTTATGAGTTGGCGTCACAGTTTAACGCCTTGAGGCCATTGGGCTGGAACTCTGTTTAGCAAGTGTGACTAGGTTTTTTCATCGGGATTTCCCTCAAATATGTCACAGTCAACACTCCAAGAATAATAATAATAATAATAATAATAATAATAATAATAATAATAATAATAATAATAATAATAATAATAATAATAATAATAACAATAATAATAGTGCTTCTCTGTCAATGGCTGATGCAAATCTGCACATGCGCCTCCATCGTCTCACCCGTGAGGGGAGTACGAAGAATTGACGATAGGCTCTAATGACACCCCCGCACGGGCAGTTCCAACACTTCCAGACGGACCGGTATGTTCAATGAAAATACTGGTGGCACCGACGGGAATCGAACTGGCGACAGGGCCCAGATGGTAGAACTTGACCACTGGGCTATCACGGTGTCCAAAATAACAATAATAATAATAATAATAATAATAATAATAATAATAATAATAGTGCTTCTCTGTCAATGGCTGATGCATTTCTGCACATGCGCCTCCATCGTCTCACCCGTGAGGGGAGTACGAAGAATTGACGATAAGCTCTAATGACACCCCCGCAAGGGCAGTTCCAACACTTCCAGACGGGCCGGTATGTTCAATGAAAATACTGGTCCAGAAATAGACCGGTATGTTCAATGAAAATACTGGTGGCACCGACGGGAATCGAACTGGCGACAGGGCTCAGATGGTAGAACTTGACCACTGGGCTATCACGGTGTCCATAAATAATAATAATAATAATAATAATAATAATAATAATAATAATAATAATAATAATAATAATAATAATAGTGCTTCTCTGTCAATGGCTGATGCATTTCTGCACATGCGCCTCCATCGTCTCACCCGTGAGGGGAGTACGAAGAATTGACGATAAGCTCTAATGACACCCCCGCAAGGGCAGTTCCAACACTTCCAGACGGGCCGGTATGTTCAATGAAAATACTGGTCCAGAAATAGACCGGTATGTTCAATGAAAATACTGGTGGCACCGACGGGAATCGAACTGGCGACAGGGCTCAGATGGTAGAACTTGACCACTGGGCTATCACGGTGTCCATAAATAATAATAATAATAATAATAATAATAATAATAATAATAATAATAATAATAATAATAATAATAATAATAATAATAATAACAACAACTGTCTCTATACAGACAACGAACGAACCAACACCTACCGACCAAGCCACACGCTGCTTAAAAACCAAGACGGCCAACAGCTGACGTCTTGCACAAAAATAAGCTGCTGACACTTCAAACAAGACGTCTGCCAGAAGACGCCTTGTCCCCACACTGACACTTTGCCACCAGTTCGTACACGGCGTATCCCCAAAAGGAAACGACCCCAAGTGAACGAACCCATAATGGCTGGTATGTGGGACTCGCCCACACAAGAGGCTGATCGATCAGCTATGGACAATCAAGGTCAAGCTGACGACACGAACACTGGGGCTGGTCCCTTTCAGACACCCGTGCCAAATCGTGCCGACATATTCGGTCGTGATGCCAAAAATGCCGCACCCATCCCACAGTCCCCATGGAGAGACGCTGGGGGCGCACTGATCTTGACACGAACCACAATCCCTGTCATCCCTGTCCCTGAGGCTAGTTTGGACATGACGGGACCCACGGGATGGCCAGCATCCCCAGCTGCACCTGAGAACCAATACCATTTCCCTCTCGCAGCCCCTCATATCCATAACAATATGTATGGGGACATCAACCATTGGATCAGAGCAACCATGGTGGTGGAGGGAAAAGAGAAGGTGGTTGGCCTAATGTCCACTAACCCACGGTTCATAGAACCAAAATCGATAGTGGACCTTATCACGCTTTGGGAGGACTTGTGTATGTGTCGAGACAGGCTCCTCGACGAGGCTTGGCAAACATACCACCAACAAGTCCCACGCTTACGGCAAACACTCACTTGCAGCAAATACGGTAGTGAGCAAACAGCTATCATCACTGCCGTAACTGCACCTGATGCCACTGGCGTGGACACTCTATATTGGCCCGATGCCAACTACCTAAACCGTGTCCAGGCCAACCTCACGACAAGGGCCGTAGTCACCCTCAAGGGACTCGAGAACGTGACGGGGATGTGGGAACGTGTTTTGATGGAACAAAAACACTTGCGGGATGCCATAATCCCACAGACCTCCCCAGCCTATGACGACTTCGTGCATTTCGCACAACGCTAGGCCGGCCAGCTGCGTGGGTAGCCGCGCCTCGGTCCGGAGACCACCCAGCACCTCGGCCGCCCACCGCAAACAGTTGTGGTAGGCTAGGTAGCTAGCCCCCCCCTGGGGGCCAAACAGGCTGGCGGAGTCTGCCGAGACCCTCTTTGCTCGGAACTCCGCCTGTAGCACAGCTTGGTCGGGGAACGACGCCTTGTGTCCGCTGGCTACCTGGCTAACATACTGCCGGGCCAGCGGGCTGAGCAGGTTGCGCCGGGCCCGGCTCACGTGCGGGGAACACAAGGGAAGCAAAGACAGCCGCCGCTCTCGCCACCGGCACTCCCTCTCAGGGAAGCCCCCGTGGTCGGCCCGGTAGTTGTCCTCGGTGACGGCCAGGAGGGACATCCACTCCGGCGGCTCCTCCAGGTATTGCACGAGCAGGACTCGGCGCCGGTCTGCGCGGGCCGGGGCGGCGGCCAGCACCCGGTAGTGACGTAGGGGCTGGGACGGCGAGGAGGCCACGGGGCAGTACAGCGCACAGGCCAGTACGGCATTGGCTACTACCCCCACGTCGTCTGCCGGCTCTGCGTGCTGCAGGCAGTACTGCAGCAGGGACTGGAGCGCCCCCCCCTCCTCCTCCGCGGGCGGTGGCCCAGCGGTCCACGTTTCCGCCGACTGGCACGCCCGCCGGTAGGCTGCGTAGCGCGCCGGGTCACTGGCAAAGACAGTTCTGAACAGGCCCGGATGCAAGCCGCGGAACACGTCGGCGGAGCTGTCCTGGATCACGTAGCGCGCGTCCACGACTTCAGGGAGTTGTAGCTGGTAGGGATGAGGATAAGCGGCAGCGGATGCATACAGCTCGCCCAGCTGCTGCTGCAGCTCCACCCGGTGTGCGTCGAGGTTGAGCAAGACATGGGGGGGAGCTCCGCCGGCCGGGGAGCGCAGCACGAGGTGCGCCACGTGCAGGGCCGGGTAGATGCCCCCCAGCGCGTACTGGCCCCCGAACTTAGCCACTGCCTCACTTACCAGGGCCGCGCGCAGCGGCGGCTCGAGGGGGGGCGAGGGCGACCCCGTGCGGGCGGCGGTGGCTCCGCGCCACTGTTGGTAGTAGTCGCCAGGAGGGCTGCCCCCAGAGGGCGGCTCCCTGTCCTCGTCGTCCTCCTCCGCCCGATTAGGTCCCATTGCGCTCGAAGACGGTAAGGCCCCTGTCAGCAGCGCCAGGAAGTCCTCCCCGGGCAGGAACGCCGACATCTCTCCCTCCGGCTTGGCCGCTTCATCCTCGACCGCCGCCGCGAAATCCGCTGGCCCGTCACGGATGAGAGATAGTATGGTAGCGCTGCTGCACGCCATGGTCTGCTCCAGCGCCCAGGCCGTGATCAGTGCGCCCAGCCGCTTGACGTCGTCACTCGGGAGCGATCCGCCCGTAGCCTGCTGCTGCTGGCGCATCTCCTTGAGCTCCCTGTCGACCCCGTCGTATTCCCGCCTCCAAGCAGTCCCCAGATTGTCCGCGGTGGTAGGGTCCGCCACGAACAGCTTAGCCACGTCTTGGTGTATGTCTTGGCCTGGCACAGAAGTCCGCTTGCTCGGGCTTGCCTGCGTGAAGTGAAGGTTATGCGCGATAGACACTAGGTCGTAATAAAGGAACGCCGAGGCCAGTGCGTCGGGGATGATCTGCGCGTAGGAAACTACTCCTGACCCCCGGCAGACGATCCTGTCATCGGCGTTCGCGTAATCTTGGATAGAACACAGGGGTGGTCCGCCGTTCTCCTCAATGGTTTCCTCCGCCGAAGAAGTATAATCGTCTTCTTCGCTGCCCTCTTCGTCCTCGTCCTGCCCGTCGCCCGCCTCTGCTTCTTCATCTTCCTCTTCCTCTTGGTCATCTTCCGCTGCGCCGCCCTGCTCCGCCCCGGCGCTCCCATCTACCGAGTCCAGCGGGGAGTAGTGTGTGGCCCCTTGTCTGCAATCGACAGCAAGCAGCCTCCAGCCCCGACTTGTGCTGTCCCCCACAGGCTCGTCTTGCACTGCAGGCGGCGGTCCGCCGCTTGCGTGCCACAGAAGATAATGGCTGTTGGTCAAAGCTAGCGAGTCTGGCAGTGGGTCTTTCATTTGCCACCTGTGCTGCAGCTGACGCCAAGTACTTGTGTTGACGACCGCCAGCGCGAACTTGCTCCAGGCTTCTAGCAGGTATGGCCTGCAGAGTTTCACGCCATTGCAAAGCTTAACTCTGGCAACCCTCGTACTATCTTGAAGGGCCTGGACAATGGGATACGGCATGGTCAGCATTTTCAGCCCGTATGCGAGCTCGAAGACTGGTTGATTCGGGCCTAAGCGTCCACGGCAGCTGGCCCCCGCGATGGCCCGCAGCAGAGCCAGCGTCAGGCGTAATACCTGCTGCTGTATCTCTACCCCCGGATCCACGCGGGGGGCCGCGGGCTCTCGGGGCACACTCTCCCGGGAAGGGGGTCTTCGCTCCTCTTTATCACCGTTGGACCCGGCTAACGACGCCGGCCCGGAGGCCTTTGGTACAGCCCGTGGGCCCCTTGACGCACGGAGGTGGAGACCTGCTGGGAGAGGGCGGACTGTCCTGCGCTTGGAATCGGCTTGGGCCTACCACCGCCGGGCGGTAAGCCGGAGGAGACAACTGGCTGGGTGGATCGGGCGGCCATACTTGGGGCCCGCGGCGATCGGCTAGGTGGAGCGCAGAGGTTTTTCTTTGACGGATTACCGGCGTGTGCAAGCGAGGGGTGCCGCACAGACCGGTGGGGCGGAAGGGGGAAGGGGGGAAGAGGTGTGGAGAGGGGGGGGGGGGGCAGGGGGGCTGGCGGGGTAGGCAGCGAGGGACCGTCGGCGCGGGGGAGGAAGGGGGAGAGGGCACGGCGCCTTGGCCCCTCCCCCTGGGCCCCCCCCTCCCCTCTCCGCCTACACGGGCGGCCCCAAGGCAAGGCGGACCAGCTCGCGCGCCGACAGCCAGCCCAGCAGGTGCTGGTGCAGCCAGCGGGGCAGGTTCTGTGCGAGGTCCCCGGCCTCTGGGCAGACGCTCCTCGCCGCCTCCGGCCCGGCCGTCGCGGCCAAGCACAGCAGCAGGTAACCCCAGACCCACGCCGCCGAAGGGCACGGGCGCAGTTCTTGCAGCAACGCGGCGAAGCGCTGTAGACCCGGCGACGGGCCCGGGGGCAGCCGCTCGTGCCACAGCGCCAGGACCAGACCCCAATCCCGCGCCCGCCAGAGCCTTTCGACGGACCAGGCGCGGTCGGCGCCGGGCAGCGACCGGGCGGCTGGCCCGGCCCCGCCCACGCGGACGGCCGGGGCCGGTTGCAGGGGGGCCTGCGCCAGCCAGCGGGGGCCGCGCTGGTGCAGGCGTGAGCCCCCCTGGTGCAGGTCATCGGCGGACGCCTCCAGCCCGTGCGCGGGGGGGGGCCTGCCCCGTGAGCGGGCACCAGCCCCCGTGGCGGCCGCACTGCTCCGGGGCGCAGAGGTGTAGGCGGCCGGACGCTGCGCACGCCGCCAGGGCCGACCCGGGCCGCAGGCGCAGCCAATGGCAACTCTGGTCACAGCGGTGGACCACCACGTCCGTCGCGCCCGCCGTGACCGCCTGGCTGCGCCACGCCTCGCTGAGCTGCAGGTCCTCGTCGTGGGGGTCCCAGTGCATCCTAGGCAGGCTGGGCTGGGCAGGAAAGAAGGGAGGCGCAGAGGGGGGGGGCGTGGGGAGGGGGCGTAGGTGGGGAGCGCGGGGAGGGGAACACTCTCCCCCCCGTGTGTCTCCCTCTCTCCCTACCCTCCCCCCTCCCACGCCCCCCTCCCTCTTCCCGTCTCCTTTCACCTCCGTCACTGCTGCCCCCGACAAAGGACGGAAAAGAGAGTGCGCCTAGCTTCGTGTTTTATACACAAACACGCTGGAATTCGCAAGGACGCGCGCTCCCGATTCAGTGGATGCCGCGCAAGAAGATGCAGAATTCGGACGCGTCGGGGGCCGGCCCGCGTACCCGGGTCACCAGGGGTAGCACGAAAAGGAGTGCGGCGCCCGGCCCGGACAACGCGGTCGCCCCGGCTGTGCCTGTGTCAGATGCCTCCCCCCCACCTACACAGATGCCGACGTCGAGTCCCTCCGGGAGGCTCTCAAGGATGCCAAGGCGGCCCCCGCAAAGGTTCCCAAGGATTTGAAGAAGGTGTTTTCTCAGTCCTTCGAAAAAGGGAATGTTCAGGCTGCGGCGAAGGCTCTGCGGCCGCTGCTGCTGGCTTGGCTGCAGACGAAACGTCCGCGAGGACCCTTGGCGCCTGCCAACGAGGATCATCTGCAGAAGGTCAGCAGATCCAACCTGGGAAAGGTGTTCAAGCTGTTGCAAGAGTCGCAAACAGTGTCAAGCGCGGCCCCTGCGGACGGGGAGACTCCCAAGTTAGAAGACGACGAAGAGGAGGATGAAGAGGAGGATGAAGAGGAGGATGAAAAGGAGAAAGAGGCCTACGGAGTGGCGGCCGGGAAACCAGGCGGCGGGGTAGTGGACCTTAGCCCGTCGCCGGTGTCGAATCCGTCGGGAGCGAGGGAACCAGAGGCCGCGTTGGCGACACCCCTAGACTCGACTGCCTTGCGTACCCTGAGCACCGGGAGTAGCCCCGACGGTAAGGCGCCCGGCCCGGACAACGCGGTCGCCCCGGCTGTGCCTGTGTCACCCCCCACCTACACAGATGCCGACGTCAAGTCCCTCCGGGAGGCTCTCGACGATGCCAAGGCGGCCCCCGCAAAGGTTCCCAAGGACTTGGAGAAGGTGTTTTCTCATCCCTTCAAGGGAAAGGCTAAGACTGCGGCGAAGGCTCTGCGGGCGCCGCTGCTGGCTTGGCTGCGGACGAAACGTCCACGAAGACCCTTGGCGCCTGCCAACGAGGATCACCTGCGGCAGGTCAGCGGATCCAACCTGGCCAGAGTGCTCACGCTGCTGCAAGAGTCGCAAACAGTGTCAAGCGCGGCCCCCGCGGTTCCGGTAGTGACAGGTTCCTCCCCTGCGGGCGCGACCGAGCAGGCGGCGGTGGCGACGACGACCACCTCGAAGCCGGCGGTCAATCTGTCTCCGGCGGTGACCGGTAGGGCGACCAGATCGAAGACGGTGAGCAGGGCTGACTCCCCGGCAGTGAAAACCGGTCTCGTTCCGGCGAGTGTAGTGGCAGCCGTCGCAGCGACCGACACAAAGTTGCCAGCGGCGGCGGCCGATCCCTCGGGGACGGGTGCCGATCCCTCGGGGACGGGTGCCGAAACCTCGGGGACGGGTGCCGAAACCTCGGGGACGGGTGCCGAAACCTCGGGGACGGGTGCCGATCCCTCGGGGACGGGTGCCGATCCCTCGGGGACGGGTGCCGGTGCCTCGGGGACGGGTGCCGATCCCTCGGGGACGGGTGCCGGTGCCTCGGGGACGGGTGCCGATCCCTCGGGGACGGCGGCCGGTGCCTCGGGGACGGGTGCCGGTGCCTCGGGGACGGGTGCCGATCCCTCGGGGACGGCGGCCGGTGCCTCGGGGACGGGTGCCGGTGCCTCGGGGACGGGTGCCGGTGCCTCGGGGACGGGTGCCGATCCCTCGGGGACGGGTGCCGGTGCCTCGGGGACGGCGGCCGATCCCTCGGGGACGGGTGCCGGTGCCCCGGGGACGGCGGACGATCCCGAGGAACCGGCTGCCGCGTCCGAACTGGCTATCGTCCCCGAGAGGGTGGCCGATCCCTCGGGGGCGGCAGCCGGCCGCCTGCCGGCGGTTGTGGCGGCAACCGACACAGCGACCGACACAAAGTCGGCGCTGAACTCGGCAGAGGCTTTTGTAGTACAGGCCCGTCAGCTGGGCCAACGACTGCTTGACGCGATCGACAAATGGGACGGACAACTGATCTCCGTCTTGGCCCTGCTGGGCATTGGCGAGCTGCCGCAGAAAGATGCAGCCTGGGAAAGGAAGGTGCGGGGGCTAGTGTTCGGGAGGCAGGTCGACTTGCCAGGAGCAACAGCTACAGACGTGCGACTGCGCCCTCTCAGCGAAGGCTGCTTCATGGTACCACCAGGAAAGAAGTTGGAGGTATATAAGCTTGCTGGCGCGGGTACACTTGGACATGCTCTGCAGCCTATCTACTGGCTGATTACTGTCTTCACTTTGCTGACGAAGATTCAGCGGAGAAAGCTAGTGACTACACTGGCCACTGCTTTAAAGGAACGGCACGCCGTGGTTCAGACTGTACATTTACTGTCAGACCTAGATGTTTCGAAATGTTTCTCCCCTCCCCCAAGCTTCAGTGCTCTGGATAAGGAGACCAAAGAGTACACGAAACAACTACTGTACCAGTGTGGCTACTGCCGAGATAGTGGGGGTGAGGTCAAAGGGGCACTCGATCAAACACGCTGGAACGAGTACTTGTGCACGCTGCGGTCGGCGATAGAAAATTTAAAGCCATCTCCAAAACTCGCGAAAGGAAAAGTCGCTGTGTGGAAAAAAGCCAAGTCCAATCTGCTGAATTCACTGCTGCCTAGCCCGATTATGCCTGTCGTGAAGACCAAGGCAGCTGCTCTGGATGCGGCGGAGCAGGAGACAGAACGTCAGCGGAAGGTGGAGACAGAACGTCAGCGGAAGGTGGAGGCCGAGCGAGAGGATGCGCGGAGGCGGAAGGTGGAGGCCGAGCGGCAGCAGCTGGAGCAGAAGCGGCAGGAAGAGGAGCAGGCGGAGCAGCAGCTGCGGCAAGAAGAGGAGCAGAAGCGAAAGGCGGAGACCGAGCGGCTGCGGCAGCAGCTGGAGCAGGCGGAGCAGCAGCGGCAGCAGCTGGAGCAGGCGGAGCAGCAGCGGCTGCGGCAGGAAGAGGAGCAGAAGCGAAAGGCGGAGACCGAGCGGCTGCGGCAGCAGCTGGAGCAGGCGGAGAAGCAGCGGCAGCAGCTGGAGCAGGCGGGGCAGCTGCGGCTGCGGCAGGAAGAGGAGCAGAAGCGAAAGGCGGAGACCGAGCGGCTGCGGCAGCAGCTGGAGCAGGCGGAGCAGCAGCGGCAGCAGCTGGAGGAGGAGGAGGAGCGGACGCGGCAGGAGGCCGTGCGGCGCCCGGAGGCCAAGCGAGTGCAGCGCGAGGAGACAGAGCTACCGCCGCAGGAGGCGCATGACAGGGGCGTCGAGCAGGAAGGCGGGCTACCCCCGGAGGAGGTGCGTGACGGGGACGCCGAGCTACCGCCGGAGGAGGTGCGTGACGGGGACGCCGAGCTACCGCCGGAGGAGGTGCGTGACGGGGACGCCAAGCAACCGACGGAACCGACGGAGAGGGCGATCGAGCGAATGGCGGAGTTGGTGAGCAAGCGCCTGGCGAATGAGGTGAAAAGGCAACTGGAGGAGGCTAAGAAGAAGGCGGAGGCGCTGGTGAGGGGCGAGGTGGCCCGGCAGCTGCAGCAGGAGGAGCGCAAGCGGCGGCAGGAGGAGGAGAAGGCGCGGGAGCAGCCTGACCAGGACCAGGCGCGGGCACGCCGGAGCCTACGTTACCCCCGTCCCTTAACCGACCCACGCCCGGACCCCACGGACCTAGTCTCGTACTGCCATGCCCACGTCTGTACTGCCGTGGACTTTAAGGCCGACTGGGAATTCGTGCGGTGGCTGGGCGACGCGCTGTCCGGCGCCGGGGACCCGCACCTGTGCCCCGACCAAAGCAGCGCCGCCCTCGCAGCCTACCTGTTCGGCCTGTTCGCAGCCTGCTCTATCGCTGACGACGACCAAGACAAAAAGGACGGACAGCGCGAGGAACTCCGACGAAGGATCGTCTCCTTGCCACAGCTAGGCTCGGGGGAGGGCGGGCGTTCCTTCTGGTGGGTGCAGCTGGGCGACGCACTCAGGCACAAGTTCCTGCGCTTGGTGCGGTACGGCTCGCCCGCTCCCCTGGACGTGGACCTCTTGTGGGGGGGGCTGGTCGCGCTGGCCTGTCTGTTGAAGCCCTCCGAGGTAGTGCTCGCGGCCCGGGCGGCGCTGCCCTGGTGGAAAGCCTCGACTGTTGACGCCGAGCGCCTGCTACTGTGTCAGGCTTGGGGAGCGACGGCGGAGAAGGCAGACACAGAGCGCTCCGCAAGCGAAGGAGTGGACACGGCAGTGGCGGGGAGCTCGGCGGGCGGAGAGGCGGACACGGCAACAGCGGGGCGCCCAGCAAGCAGAGGAGCGGACACTGCAACAGCGGCGCTCTCGGCAGGCGGACGGGCAGGCCCGACAACCACGGAGACTGCCTCTCCCTTTGCTAGCACAGAGGAGGAGGAGGAGGCTATGCGCGGGGTCGACGCATTAGAAAGTTGGCAGCGGCGAGATGTCTGGGGCAAGATCGTCAACCTGCCTGCAGCCCTTAAGCTCTTCCAGCGTGAGTGGGAGGCCCGGGGGCGGACCCTGCGCCGCGAACCTCCAGTCACCGAGAACATCTTTATAAGGTACTTTCAAGAGCACCTGGCCGGCGGGGCGGCTGGGCCATCGCACACGCCGCGGTCGTATGAGGAGGGCCGCCGCACAGAAGCCAGGCCCCGCTGGCGGGAGGGAGATGCGAGTGAGGGCAAAGAGACTGACAGTGACCCGGACGAAGCTACTGGCAGTGACCGGGGGCGGCGGGGCAAGGAGGAACCCCGACCGACGACGGAGGCTCCGATCCGCCGCTTCGGGGGCGGCGGCCCCGGAAGTCGGTTCGGGCCGGCTCCGCAGGACAAGACGCTGCTAAAGGAAAAGGCAGGCCCGAGCTCGTTCGCAGATCTCCAAAACAGTTTGGAAACTCTCAATAGTATTTTTTCGAACTAATGCTGGGCAAGGGCTGTTCCGGTCACCCCTTTCTTAACCCCACCGAGAAAAGCAGCGGCGCCCCCCCCTCGTTCGCCGCTCTCTTTCTCCTCCGGTGTGTTCCGTGCGTCGGGGGGTCTGTGTACGGGCTAATGTTACCGGTCTTAGCGCGGTGAGCGCGGGCCCACTGTCTGATTTTAATTAAAGCGTACTGACTCGGCTGGTGCAGGGGGAGCGGTGCTTAGGCGTCAGGCTCGGCCGGGGCCGCGAGCAGTGGCACGCGATCGGCCTGCAGGACCTGCCGCTGGTGCCTGACTAGCACCGTGGCGGGCGCCGTGGCGCTGTGGTCGGCCGCGACCACGACGCGCAGCGGCAGCGGTGCCAACGGCAGCGCCCACTCTCTCTCGTCAATGAGCCACGCGCGGAGCGACTTGTACCGGGCGGACGTGGCGCGCCGGAACCGGAGGTCCCTGACCGAGCAGTCGGAGCCGGCTGGCTGTTGCTTGTGTTCGCCGTCCAGCGCAAAGTGGTACGCGACCGCGGGCGCCGGCGGCCGCTGCGAGTGGCTGGCTACGCTCAGGCTGTAGTCGAGCAGCCCGGGGGAAGCAGGCCGGCCCGGCGGCACACTGTCCCCCTCCTCACGCGCGCACAACGAGTCCAGCAGCGCGACCACCTCGTGCGCCCGATCCGGTCGGACGGAGGTATTGGGCAGCACGGCCCAGTGGCGTTCGGCCGCGGGGCGTTCCGGCCCCCCCGGGGGGCCCTTTCTAGGCACAGCATGACTTGTCCGCCCGCCGGCAGGTCTACGGACCAGCCCTTGAGCAGCCACACGGGCTCGGCTTCGGCCTGGCGGCCCGGCGGCGCAGGCTGCGCGGCAGCTGGCCCTCGGCGGCGGGCACGTCCTCGGCAGTGCAGCCCGGCCCCAGCAAGACGTGCAGCAGCACGTAGTGCGCAGGCCGTGCCGGCGGCGCGGGCCACCAGCTCACGCCCGGCTCGCCCGCCCTGGCGTAACAGACGACTAGCGAGTGCTCGGCCCCCGGCTCTGGCCCGGGCGCCGGCTCGGGCTCGGGGGGGGCCAGTCCGCGGCGCGCAGGACCCACAGCACACAGGTGCCACGCACTAGCCGCACTTCGCCGCCGAGGCCGGACAGCTTGCCGATCTCGCGCAGCGCGTGCTTGTAGGCCAGCGGGGTCGGGACCCAGCGGAACTCTGCGTCCAGGAGCCCGCCGGGCGGTGGGCGCCGGTGGGCCAGCTCCGTGAGCGCGCGCGAGGCCCGCCAGCAGTCGGGAGATTGCAGCGCCAGCCGGTGCGCGGCAGGCAGGGTGGCGGGCGGCCGCGGCCTCGCGTCCTGGCGCCACCAGTCGGGCGGGTACAAGGCGTAGTAGCCCTGGCGGAGGCCGCGGGGCCCGAGGCGCCGCGCCGACACGGGGGCCGTGCGCCAGCGCCGGCAGCGGCCGGCCCAGAGCGCCCGGATGGCGCAGAGGAGGGCGAGGTCGGGGGGGAGGTCCTGGCCCTGGAGGCGCGCCAGGCTGCGCTGGGCCCGGCGCAGCCCGGCCAGCACGGCGGCCGCCGCCGGGCCCGCGCGGGTCTGGCACACGCGCGGGGGCTCGAGGCGCGGGGTGCGGTCCCGCTGGCGCCGGAGGTAGTGCCACACGCAGCCCGGCGCCGGCACGCACCAGTCCACGGCACGGGCGGCGCACAGCACGCGCGCGAAGCTGAACTCCTGCAGCAGCGCCCGCAGGCCGCCGTCCACGGCGTGCTGCGCGTTGAGCACCACCAGCACCCGGGCGCCGCGGAGCAGCCGGGCGGCCTCGCCGTGCCGGGCGGCCAGGATGACGGGCGGCGCGTACCCGTCGCGGCGCACCCCGGCCTGGGCGGCGAGGTCGATCTCCCAGGCGCAGACGCGGGCGGTCTGGAGGTCGAGCAGCACCGGCAGGCCCGGCAGCGCGGCAGCCGGTGGCAGGTCCAGCCCGCACGCGGCGCCGCTGGGGCTCACGAACGGGTGGTGCCGGGCCAGCCACGCCCACCACAACGCGCCCGTCGTTCGCGCGTCCAGCAGGCACAGGGTGGTGCCCGGGGCGCGGCCGAGCGCCAGGCCGCGCCACCAGGCGGACCACCAACCGCGCCGCTCACGCCGCCTGGCCCACCGCCACTGCACGAGGGCCCGCGCTGCGGGCTCCCCCCACGAGCGGGCCCGCCGGTCCGCCGCGGCCACCGCCTCGGCCTCGGCGCGAGCAAACAGGTCCCACGCCGTCGGGGCGCCCTCCTCCAGCCGCGGCCGCTTGGCCCGGGGGAGCGGGGCCGGCCGCCCCTGGTCGGCCAGGGCCGCGAGCACGTGGCCCCGGGCGGCCTCGAACTGCGGCCGGGCGCAGTGCAGGCGGAGCGCCAGCCGCTCACCGTGCAGCACCAGCCGGCCGGCGTGCGCCCCCAGCAGGACTCGCAGCCAGACGAGCGCCGCGCAGGCCGCGCCCGGGGCGGGGCCCCCGGCCGGCAGGCAGGCGGTGGGGCCGGGGTCCGCGGCGGACAGCCACTGGCGCAGCAGCCCGCGCTCGGCCGCTCCTCGGAAGCAGGCCGGGGTGGGCCCGCCGGCTCGGGGGCGCCGCCGGCCGGCGCGGCCAGGCCGCGCAGCCAGCGCAGGACGGCCAGGGTGTAGGGCACGGGCTCCTCGGCGGGCAAGTGGTTCGCCCGCGGCCTGCGCCCGGAGCAGCTGGTCCCTGTCCTGCCCCGCCACGCCCTGGAGCAGCGCGCCGAGGTACGCCGCCCAGCGCTCCTCGGGCGCGGGCCGGCAGGGGCGAGCCTGGTACAGCCTGGCCTGCCACGCCAGCCACAGCGGTAGCCAGGGTGGGACGCCGCCCGGCCAGCGGCGCGCCTCGCGGCGCACGAGCGCCAACCGGTCCAGCAGCAACCGGGGAGGGGCCGCCGCGCCCGCGTCGTCGTCGTCAGGGGGCCCCGGCTCCGGCTCACGCGCTAGCTGTTCGGCGCACCACCACGCGGCGCGCTCCCACTCCGGCCCGCCACCGAGCCCCGCCAGCGCCAACGAGTCCAACCACAGGGCGAACACTAGGCACGGAGGGGCGGTGCGCCGGCGGTGGCACGAGTTGGCCAGCGCGCGGGCCGCCCCCGCCGCGCTCGCCCGCAGCGCATGGCTCCACACCGCGGCCCAGCCCGGCTCTCCCCCTCCCAGCGCGTCCTCCGCGTACTGCGGCAGCGCGTGCGCGTCGCCCAGGCACGGCGCCGGCGGTGGCGTGGGCCGGGCGTACCACGCCGCCCACTGCTCGGGCCGCGTCAGTAGTAGCAGCCAGCACCCCTCCGTGCGTCCCTCCCACGCGTGTCGTTCCGTCCAGGGCAGCCAGGCCCGCGCGGCCACCGACCAGCCCGCTTGTTGCCAGACTCCGAGGCCCGCTTGCAGCGCCCGGGCCGAGCCGGCCCACCAGAGGTGGCACGAAGGGTAGGCCCAGCACAGCGTACAGGTCGCCCGGGCGGCCGGCCCCGCCGACGCGCCGAGACGGGCGGCGAGGTCGGCTAGCGCCGCAGCCAGCCCCGCTTCGGCCTTGGGGGCGATCACGTCCAGGGCGGGCTCGGCACTGCTCGGCATCTAGGTGGCCGGCCCACACTTTTTGCGCTGAGCGCCAGCGGGCCAGCGGCACTGGCCCGGGCACGGGCACGGGCACGGGCACCGGCACGGGCGGCGCGCGCGCCGCGGCGGGCGTAGGGAGGGGGGGGCGAGAGACCGGGGGGGGGGGCCGCCGCCGCCGCCGCCGCCGCCGGGGGGTAGGGAGGGAGGCGGGCGGCCCAGGCGGGGCCCCCCTCCCCGGGGCCGGCTAGCACCCGCGCCCGTCGGCGGAGCCTCCTCGCGCCCGTCGGCGGAGCCTCCTCGCGCCCGTCGGCGGAGCCTCAGGGCGGGGGGTTGGAGCAGGGGGGAGGGGGGCCGCAAGAAAGACTCTCGGCCAAATCTCCTGGCGACCAAGCTGGCGGGGGTGTAGCGCACTCCTGGGATTCTGAGCGAGCGCTGAGCGGACTTGACGCGGTGGAAACCCCGACTGACCCTTTTGCCAAGGTACCATTGTTCCTAACATGGCTTAAGATCCGAACCACTCCCGCGACACTCCTTGACCTGTCCGACGAGGAGACCACAGTCCAAGTGGCCCCTCATCCGGCGGCCACCCTCTATGTGACCAACTACCTCACTGTGGTAGACCTCATCCTCCAAGCCATTTCCGATTGCCTACGGATTCAAATAGCCGTGCATGCAGTGGGTGACGATCGAACGGCCTCCACACCGGGGGGTAGCTCGATAATCACTTTTCGTCGTGTATCAAGTCGACGGAATATGGTGGACGAAAACATAGACAGGGATTCACCCCTCGAACGCCATCGCCCACCTATACGTACGGATCAAAACGAGCCTGGTATACCATGCTTCCAAAAGGCTGACGGAGGATGATGACGTCATGCTAAAGCTGAAGCAATGGTACCAAGGCACAGATCCGATACAGCCGGAAAGCTTAACGGCGGTGCCCAAACTATTATCCGACCGCCTAGACCGGGGCGAAGTCATTACGATTATCCTTCCAATCCATCCCACCGTCATGTGGTGGAGAGATGTACTGGATCGGGTGATCGATGATCCTATTCCAATCCCTAGCCGACAGTCCAAATCCCTTATGGCCTTTCGCTTGGGGTCCGTTAAGGACGGGTTAGCATACCGTACCAAGCTCATGACCCGCAAGGTCGATGACTTACGGGAAGCGGCATTCCAAATCTTCCCCGGCTTCTACCATAAGTCTGCGGCGAAACAATATGCCGAAATGATCACCGATCTACAGGAGTTTGCCTCTTGGGACTCAATCCTCCACACGATACCCTGGCCGGGACGCAAAGGACGAGGTTGAAGACCCGGACTCCATACTCGAGTACCCGGATGACCCACGGCCCAAAAACCCGTCGAGGACATCATTGACGAGGTCATGGCGCGACAACAGGGGTCGCCAGACTTTGTCCGGGACCTCAAGGCCCAATTCCTTAAGAACAAAAAGCTGTTCGGCCCACTTGTCGCTGGCGGGGTGACCCATGCTGCCGCCAGGATAGAACGACAAGTCGGACAGACTATGCCCCGCCTCAAAGGATCACGCCTCAGTTACAAAGAGGAACAGATATGCAAGGAAATGGTGCATGACATATTAGCCAAGCGACTGATCGAGCCATCGTGGTCGGAATTCCGATCGCCGGTCAGACTGGCCCCAAAGCCGGATGGCAAACAGCGCTTGTGCATCAACTACACCAGGCTGAACAAGATCATTAAGAGCTTCGAGGCTCCTATCCCTCGTATGCGAGATGGCCTTAACAAGCTTCGGCAGGCCAAATGCTTTACCAAACTCGACCTAAAGAACGGTTTTCGGAATATACAGCTCGAGGCGGAAAGCCGTCCGTTGACTGCCTTCGCCGTCGGGGGGAGACTATACCAATGGGCGGTCCTCCCGATGGGTCTGAAGACGGCTCCGGCAATATTTCAGGACTGTATGAACCAGGCTCTATCGGACCCGAAATATGGGGACGCCCAATTCATAGAGACCTACGGCCATACAAACTTATACAGCTTCTGTTTTATCGACGACATTGTAATTTACTCCAATACGGAGGCGGAACACCTGGCTCATGTGTCAGATGTGTTGCGTCGTTTGGAGGCCTTCGGCCTGAAGCTGAACCTAGAGAAGTGCTCGTTCGCAAACGATCACATCGACTATCTAGGATACAGGGTACAGGGGGGCGAGATAGTGCTAACGCTGGAGAAGCGGGACGCCATTCGTTCCCTCCCGCGCCCTAACACAAGCACAGCGCTACACTCTTTCCTCGGTATGGCACAAGTCTATTCCGAATTCATTCCCAACTTCCAAGACTTCGTCAAACCTCTGCGGGATTTCTGCCTTAAAGGTGACCCGTATGGGGAGTGGCCACCCGCGGCCGAAGAAACGTATAACAAGTTGAAGGAAGCTTTAACAAGAGACCCTCTTACGGAGGGCGGGTCAGTCCTAATTCTACCCGATTAAAGCGCTTTATACTCGCTACTGACGCATCCAAATATGCAGTCGGGGCGGTATTACAGCAATACGACTCCGCTCACAAGCAACTCCGGCCAATTATGTTCGTCAGCAAAAAGCTGACCCCTGAACAGGTGAACTGCTGCACACGGCAACGCGAAGCGTTGGCGATAGTGTGGGCGTTCAGCCGGCTGCGAGAGTACTTGTAGGGCGCACAGAACATACTAGTCCAAACCGACCATGCCAACCTGAGGTGGCTCATGGATAAGGAACATACGGGCCGACTAGCGAGATGGCAGTCGGAATTAGCCTTGTATGATTTCACCATTGAGTACATCAAAGGCAAGGAAAACACGGTCCCGGACAGCCTCTCCCGAATGCCGAGAGTCAAAGGCTCCATCGGGGACGGACTTGACCGGTTTGCCATGCACACACCAACGGCATGCCTTGTCGGGTGGACTGGCAACGATGACTGGTTGGCCAGCGAACACACGCCGGGGTTCACAGACACACTGCCTACGGGTATGGCTTATATAGCCACTAGCGCCAACAGCTGGCAACCGGGATATAAGACGGATACCCAAGAGCAGCTGCTGGAAAACCTCGAGTCTATCCGCCGCGTATGCTGCGCTAAGCACGACGCGGAAGACTGGCGGGATCTCCTTGAGGAGATTGATACGCAGTCCGACATTCTCAGCGAAGGGGATATACGGGAGGGCCAGACCCACGAACATGAACACTCCATGAACGCGTTCTTTTCCAATAAGAATCAGTCATTCTGGGTGCCAAAGAATGTTCACCCGTCTAGGTCTGCTGCCATCGCAGCCGCAACCCAAACGCAACATACACAGGATCACATCGGCCTGGTCACCAGCGCCCTACAGCTGGATGATATGGACATGACCTTGGCCAGCCCTGCGGCTTTTAGTCAGTTAGCCAGGGATTCGAAGGAATGGGGCCCTTTATATCTCACGCCATGGATGCCCAAAAGCATCCCGAGACAAGGGAGATCCACCTCCAGAAAAAGACCATGGCATGGCACGATGACCTCCTATGGTGCAAGGGGTCTGGAGGCAAGTGGGAAAAGACGCCGTCCCAATGGACGCTGTGGGTCCCTCCGCAGCTTCGAAAGGCGATCTTAACCGCTACCCATCGCTCCGCCTTAAACTCCCACCTAGGAAGGGACAAAATGTCGTGGTTCATTTCACGGAAATTTTGGTGGCATGGCATGCAAAAGGCCATATCCGAAACAGTGTATACGTGTGAACACTGCAAGCAAATCAAATCTCCGCACCCAAACTCTCAGAGGGGCCTGTACGGCGAATACAAACTTACAGATGACCTCTTTGAGACCTTACACATAGACTTCGTGGGCCCACTACCACGAGCAGAACAGCATAACTACCGGTACATCCTGACCGTCGACCGCTTTTCGAACTAAGTGTTCGCGGCTCTGGTCAAGGAGAAGGACGCAGCATCGACATGCGAGGCCTTGATCGATCACGTCTTTCGGTGCACGGGAGTACCCAAGAACGTATACAGCGATAGGGGCTCAGAGTTCACCAATGAGCTCTCAGCACAGCTGTCTGCGGCGTGGGGATTCAAATGGAAGTATGTCACTGCATACTCGCCAGAGAGCAACGGCAAGATAGAAAGGGTCCATAGGCCACTCAAAGCCGCCCTCCAACAATACTGCCGTGATAACCAACACATCTGGCATAAGGCACTTCCGTCCTTTGTGTTCTCCATGAACAACACGGGCTCGAAGGCGTTGGGTGGGAAGACCACTGGCGCCCCAAACTTGCTCGTGTACGGCCGCCATTTACGTATTCCGGAAGATATGGTGCTCCCGCACCGCCCGGAAGGCGGATTCCTAGAACACGAAGAGCTCTTCGCATGTCGCCTAAGGGTGATGGCGGAAGCTCGACATTATGTGGCCAAGGCCCAAGAGGCTGAAGAGGCCAGCCGCCAAAACCAGAACACACCATTCAAGGTCAAGTATGAATCGGGAGAGTACCATGCGGGGGACCTAGTATTCCTATACGTCCCGCAGGTCCCCAACTTGGTCCGTGTGAAGCTCTTCCCTATGTGGCAGGGACCCTACTCCGTATTGGAACAAGTAGGGGCTCTGACCTATCGCATACAGGGTAAAGGCAAGACACTAGTGGTCCAAGTCCGACGCTTAATGCGCTTTAACCCCATGCTCGACCGAAACGAGACAATGGCGGATGCTATCCAAAAGCTGAACGTAAGCTTGCGTGCCCCGCCTAAGCGCCGTGACAAGACGGCCGAGGCGAGGGATAATCCCGATCAGCCGATCCTGGCCGCGGAGGATAATGCAGCATCAGCGCCCAGCCAAGAGGGTATGGACGTCGACCAAGATGACGGATCCTCCCCGGCAGTCATAGCTCCGCGGCCGGATATCCATCCGCAGACTGAACAGGAGGAAAAACCGGGTGAGTCCAAGCTTAAGAAAGGCGAAGACGTGAAGGCCATCCATTGGCACGTGGGTAAGATATATATCCTCCGCCCACCGACGACCCACGTAGGCGACGATTGCCTAAACGACTTCTTCCTAATGAAAGTCAAGAAATGGGAACCGAAGGTCCGCGCTACCAGGGCGAACAAAGCGACCTCGGCCGAACCACCCATCCTACAGTTTTATCGGTCACACCAAGACCTCGACGATCCTGAATCCCGAGTCTTCTACCCGGTGTATCGGGATGGGGAAAACGTCGAGACGTTCTGGAAGGGCATTACCGATAAATCGCCCGGATACAAGCCATGGCAGATCCAAGTATGGCCGCGCATGGTGCTAGACTACCAATTCGACCTCCAACATGGCCGAATCCCAATACTGGTATGGGACGAGATAGCCGCCGAAGGCATCTCTACCGGTCTCGTAGGGGCACCAGCACCGGGGAAATACAAACCCGGCCGATTAGGCCAAGCTGCTAAATCCAAACGGGCTCGAAAGTAGCCGAGGTGATGATCGATGAAACACATAGCCAAACACGGGTAGTATAGGGGTACCGGGCCAAACTGCACCGAGCGGAAACCTAGCCACTGGACACACCCGAAGATACCTCTGTCTTTTTTAAAATACTACCTAAGTCCGCTCTTCCACGGGAAAGAGGGAATTGGACCTAACATGATATAACAAACGGGAAAAATGACCCTGCCCCGCCCTCCGTGGGGTGCGACGGCCCTGAAGGTATCTTGAAGGGTCGGTAGTTGGTGTTACCACCATGGGTCGGAATAATTTCTGGCTAACTCAACCTAGCAATTGCACATCACACTCGCCTCCTCCCGAGTTGCTAGCCCGCCTCCCGCGGCTCTGGCATGTGTGGGGTGTGATAAATTATTCTCCACAGAATGTTACGTCATTTCATGTATGTCACGTCCTCCCTATCTTGTTGTTTGGTTGGAAAGTTGAAAAACACCAAGAGCCATAAGCATATATACTTCATTCATGCACTCAAGTGTCCCTATTCCTAGATAGCCCGATTCATATATAATCCCGAGGCATTAAGTGCGGACAGGCGAAGGGATCCAAGGGCTCACGTCGCACCCAAATCCCCCTGTTAACATGTACATAAGTGTGCAAAGACGACAAACATCCCATAATTCACAGCAAACACACTTGCCTTGCTCATAATTTTGGCTCACAGACATACCGACAACCAAGCCCTTATGCCACCTATAGGCATGCAAACAGCGCTGGAGCAGTACCTTTCGTTCCAATTAGCGTGCGTGGCGTCGGTGTGCGTTATCGCGGTGGTACACTTGCTAATGCAAGTCATCGCGGTCGACAAGGGGAAAGCATCGGACCAGAGGCAAGAAGGCCAGCCGATAGCAGGGGCGCCGCCAGAGGCCAAACAACAGTCTGGGTCCGATTTACCATGTCGGAGAGCCCCAGGTTCGCCACCCCACCACACAAACGACACAAAACAGCACACTCGGATTCCAAGGGGCCGGAACCATTCCGGAGGGACCCGCCCAACCCCGACCGAGCCCTACTTCACCTAGAACCCCACTCAGCACTCTTTCCGATCACTCGCACACCGAGCCTACCCACATGAGCCCGGAGGGAGCCGCAACGCCGGCTAGTGTTGCGCGCACACCTTCCTCACCTCCGACGGATGAGGACGTCGACCCAGAGGGTATCCTTCAACAACCATGGGTTGATCCGGAACCATGGCGCGTACCGGACGAGTTCGATCAATCAGACACCGATTACGAGTCGGGTGAGGACAGTGATGCTGAAGTCATGGCGCGCAACCGAGCTAAGCGACGCTTAAAGGCTCGCCGTGAATACTGGCGGCGGTTCGGGTGCAAGGATGAAACCGAGCCCGATAAATACAGCGGGTTAAACCCGGTCGAGGAGGAAAAACCCGTCCCCGCGCCTTTCAACATGGATTATCAACACCATCGCTGCCCACCACCTGAACAATCCCGACACTGGGGCAGGAAAGAGGAATTTGTGGCATACTTCCACAAAAAGGATGATATCCCGTACGTATACGGCCCGATCGACCGACCGGTATACTGTCATGGGGATAGACCGGTAGGTCAGAAAATCTTCCGTCTCATCCGATGGGAATCCAAACCGGGGGTGCCCAAACCTCCCCCTTTCAGCCCGCCCCAGAGGGTCAACTATGCACGCGTCAACCGATTATTGATGCCATATCGCATCCCGATGCAAACCATGTTACGGGGAATGGATCCCCACCTCTTCCAAGGGAACGAGGCGAGCGAGGAGTACGAAATCCCGTCCGATACGCCTTTGACCCGGCGTCACGCCAAATGCACCGCATATACCCTCCGTACCCAGATATCACGGACGCAGAGCGCCGCCTACGGCTTGAATGCCCAGCGCTCAAACATACAACCAATCCGCGTTCTAATCCGTTCAAACCAACGGCGGAGCCATATCGGCATATGCTCGTTGGCAACCAGGTCAACTGGGTACCGGACCCTCACTATTTTGAGGACGAACCGGCCCACGGGGTCGTCCCTGAGGAAAGCATACCACCGCCACTTCCACCAATGCAAGATGAGCGGGGGGTATATTCTCACACCCCATCCTGCCACTACGCGGCACATGACGAGAACCGTCTCCGAGTGACCTGCGGTGGTCTGCGTTCAGAGCCCTCCAACGGCAGCTATAACTGCGGACACAAGTGGATCCTTGACCCCGACCTATACATGTCGCCAGAGCGATGGGGACCACATATGTGTCTGGAGCACAAATCCTATGAGGGGGAACGACTATGGCAGTACCCAGTTACTAGATCGTGGGAAGTTCCTCAGGGCCCACCGACCTGGCCCGAAAATCCACTCCCACACATGGTACCCTACACACCCATCCTGGGGGATCCTACATCACTGACCATGGAGCAGTGGGCGTTGACTCGGACCATCACAGGCTGGGCTAGCTTGTCCGATCAACAAAGGGAGTATGTGCTCCGATCTACAGCATCAAAGCGCTGCCCAAACAGCTCTTGGAACCCTACGAGCTCCGAAGGCTCCGATGGTCACAATTGGACATCAGTGCCTACTACCGACTCCTGGAGAGAGCGGGCCTACCCCTCCCGGAGGAGGTTCAGGCATATCGGGCCTATCACCTCCAAAAGGGCCGCGATCTCCCATTCAGTCTGTCGGCGGAAGGTGACGAGTTACGCCAAATCAAGGAGGCTCTTGGAGTGCCCCTTGAGGAGAGTGACCAATAACCGTCCCCTACCCCCTGCCTATCAGATAGTGGCGTCACATATATTTCACTCTCGCCTCCCTACCATAGGCGGAGCTACTATCGCCCCCAGCCACCTACAATCCCCGACCGACTTCAGGGAGCGGCAAGGTTACGACAAAGACATTATCTCCGTTTTCAACAAGAACACATGGCGGTATGGCTCATAGCCGTTCGCTATCGTGTGCTCCGAAACGACCATGGATACCTACTCAATGTCTTGCTTGACCACGAAAACGCCCGCCCAACCGACCCTCAACACCTCCAATCCTGGGCGGAGAGGTGGGCTCGAAACTTCCGTTATCACGCTCGTCCAGAGTGGGACAGCGCGGTGCAAGACGAAGACTTCAGATGGCACAAAGCTACAAAGCCATTGGACTATATATACCACTCTCGACACTGTTACCCACGGTGGGAGCAAGTGTACGAATATAAACTCGGGGACATAATGCAAAGGCTATACGCTGAGTACGGCCAACCACGGTCGTCGATCCGACCGTTCGAACTATCTGATGACGAACGGCAAACGATCCGCATCCAACTCGATCACGAGCGCGACGACCCACCCTTCCACCAACCAGAGGGGCGGTACCGCTCATCCCCCCAGTCCAGCACAGAGGACGATTTCATCCGATACGTGGAGGAAGCCGAGAGAGATGTGTTTTAAGACCCTACAATAGGGGTTGTATACTTTCCTAGACACTTAAGTCTTCCAAAAATAACTTCAAGCTGGCTCTATACAATTGTATGTATCTATCCAAAAAGTCCACCGAGGACACCAAAAACGAAACAAACATCTAGACTGGCAAAGCGCCCGTTCATTCCAACAAATGGACGACCTACGGGCAAGTTTGTTACCCACATATAGTTAATAAATTTGTCCATAGGTGGACTCCTATCCAGGCCTGATTGCCTTCTGTCCAATAAGAGGATCCGAGGCGTAGATTAGAGAATACATTCATCCCAGCCTACCGCCGATAGGTAAGCTAGGATGAAGGTATTCTTACGTCCCAGCACCAGGTAGACCTCCATCCCACCCGGGGAGCCAGTGAGCGTCACTAGAGGGGAGTTGACCAATCTAGCCGACAGAAGGTAAGACGGACCAACTCGACTCCCGTCCGACCAAGGACATCCAAGGGGTGTTGCAAAGGGTGTGAGGCAAAGTTGTGTCAACAAGGATGCGACTTTACTTCAGACCCCGAGACCGACACACGATATATACACAGCCAAAGCCAAGAAGTTACTCCTCACATTTGGATGACAAGGGTCATCAAGGGGGGGGGGGAAGTGTAGAGCGAAATTCAAAATTCAAATTTGATAATTAAATTCGAAATCAAAGTCGAATTTCGCATATGTTCCGAAATCTAAATCATTCGGAGTAACGCCTACAGTTACATTTCCTTCCTTCAATCGCCTATCTGATGCCTAGAAGGAAGAGAAGCCATCAACCTCGAGCCAAATCTCGACAGCCCACATATTCCTACCGCCCACATTGACCTCTCTACTCCTAATCAATATGGGTTATCGGTATAAACCGGGGAGGGGGGATTGTAGGCGCAGCCTCCGATAGGTAAATATGTGCTACTTTATTAATACCCCGTGTCGGTCCAGACACAATAAGAGATTGTTCACATTAATAACCTTCTTAACCGGATAATGATAATATTACTAAAAAGGTCCGTTACCCTTTTTAGGTCAGAATATATTATCGTTAGGCCGGACAACGGGAACTGGCTGGTGTTTGCCTTGGTTGTTTTTGGGCTTCGCTAGTCTCCCACATTTTCCCACCACTGTGAGTCTTTGATCTTTATTTATATAAGTGAAGAAGATTGGGTTACTGGCGAAGTTGTTGAATTTGGTTGAGTAAAAGGATAGGCATCAATAAATATATTCTTTTGACATCGAACCGGCAAAAGGAGGATTAGTGACATTAGCTGCCGCTGAGGGTGAGGCCGATTCAAGTTAGCTGCCAGGATTAAGCTAGATGAGAACTTGACTTCAAGTAAATTTTTTTTTACGCAATCACTCTTTAAACTACAACTTAGTAGTTTAACAAAAACTTACCAACTTAAATAACTGATAATTAATGTTCCGATCAAATTCGAAATTCTGTACAATCATGATTCAATTGAGGTGACAGTGTCTATGTGCCTGCGGATGCCGGCCGGCATCCTCCGGTGCCGCCCGGCATCCACTTGTTAGTGACTAATTTTAAAAAAATTCTCCCAAGACAACCGGAGCTGTTTTTGTTAAAAAACACTCTAGTAAAATGTCAGAAAAGTCCCTAGAAATCGACTGGTAAAATTTCAGCTCAGTCCTTTGAGTCGAAGTTTTTTTTTCAAAGTGCCTCAGGCTGGATGCAACCAACAAAAAAAACAGAGACACTCAAGATATTTTGTTGTTCTTGATATGTGTGCAACTATAAATACCAAAAATTATTATTTCCAATTCCACATCTCGTAAAATCAACTCTTGACCACAAAAACAACGCAGAGGTACACTACCTTCCACCATTTTTTCGCTCGAAAAATGACTTCGTTTCATGTTTTCGAAAGCATGCCCCTCGTAGGCAGAATGGAATTACAGCTTCATAGAGCTAGAAAAAACATGAATAGATATGTAGATGCAATAAATGTGCAAAGAAGGAGAGGAGAGTAGAGCAAAAGAAAGCAAGAGGGTTTATAAGTATCTGAAGTTAGAAAAGTTTTGAGTTTCTGAGACTGAGAGAGGTGAGACAAATTGATTACGTACATACATACCTTACATGCATACAGGCATACATACATACACACTTACATACGAATTGATTTCATACCTACATACATACATACATGTACGCATACATGCCTACACATGTACACACAGACAAACAAATAATCTAATTCAAAGTTTTGAAGCCTTCTCTCACGACACACATATTTACTGTATGCATAGGCTACATAAACATTTACAACAATGCCAGCTCACCTAAACAACCTCATATTCTGTTATGTCTATCTGTGTCTTTCAATTTGTTAGTTGTGTTGTGTGTGCAGAGAACTCTAGTCAATAAGTCATACAGCTTGTGTGTTTTTGTTGCTTGTTGTTTTCTAATCGTTTTCACTTTTTATTGCATTTCAAGCAATATACAGTTTTTGAAACATTTCTTTCAATCACAACTCATGTTATGGTTGCACATGCACGTAAACATAACTCTATATGTGTGTTCCACACCAGAATCACAAAGAAAAATACAGAGAATACACAGTTTTGGAAGGAATGATATGTACAATTACACATAAAATTACATGTTCTACGAAATTCATGCAATCTTCATGTATGTCATGTATGTACATTTGTGTGTTAAAATGTTTTGAAGCTGGCTCTAGGTTTTCGTTCTTGGAGTTGCCTTGAGTGCTTCAAAAGGTATGTTGTTTTCCTTTCAACTTCCTCATAGATGCTTGTTTTTTTAGGTTTACTAGCTGGTTTTGCTCCCTTCTTGGAAGAGGTTTCATTTGTTGTCTTGCTCTCTCCGTCTGTATGTAGCTAGTTTATAGGCTAGAGATATTAAAAATGTGCACAGGTTTTGTTTTTTATGTTTCCTAGGCTTATTTGAAAAGAAAGTTTTATTTTTCAAAATTATTGTATATTTATTTATCTCATTATTATTATGTCTT
>WBZZ01000032.1:155000-171984 GCA_019918135.1 Paulinella micropora
CTTCCCCTTCACTACAACAATATCCGACCAATCACAGCTGTTCATAACTACAACACTAGGCGGTCATCAAAGAAACACATGTACAACGACTCAACGACGGGTCAATACAGCAGAGCAGCACAAGCACAATGGGATAAGCTGCCAGAGCACCTAAGAGATATCTCATACAAAGTAGAATTCAAAAAGGAACTCAAAGCATATCTCTTAAGGATGCAAGAATCCTGACACTGCCTACGGGCCTAAAGAGGGCGTTGGACACCTCATCATCAGATGATACCTGAGTGTGGGACAAGTTCAGCGTTGATCACATCCTAAGCCGGAGTGTGGTTGGCCAAACCCCCTTGGGGAGTCACCTCGTGTCTACCAGCTTTTGCGAGTGCCACCGTTATATATAGTACTGAGTGAGAATATAACACTTTCAACATATATATATAAATATATATATTATATATATTTATGTATATATATAATATATAGTACTGAGTGAGAATATAACTCTTTCAACATATATATACATATATATATATATATTATATTATTATATATATTTCCGTTTTTTTTTTTTTTTCTCGTTCCTCACTGAACTAGAACTTTACTTTGACTTCATAAAAGATTAATCTAATATATATATATATATATATATTAATATATATATACATATATATATATTTGTTAATTCCATATATATTTATTATTATTGTTATTACTATTTTATTATTATTACATTATTATTATTATTATTATTTTATTTTATTTTAATATTTTTAATCTAAGTCATTTTATTTTAATACTTTAATATTTTGATAATTTCTCATTACCTTTAATAACTTGAGACGTAGGTCACCATCTAGTTAAATCAATAGCTCTTGAGCTAACGATTTGTATGGATAGACCAGAGGTTAAATTGTTAACTTCATTAAACCGAAGGCCTAGGCCTAGTAGTAGTAGAGGTAGTAGTAGTAGTAGTTGGACACTTCATCATCAGATGATACCTGAGTGTGGGATAAGTTAAGCGTTCATCACATCCGCCGGAGTGTGGTTAGCCAAACCCCCTTGGTGAGGCACCTCGTGTCTTCCAGCTTTTGTGAGCGCCACCGTTATATATACAACTGAATGGGATTATAATACTTTCAACGTATATTTATATGCATATAACATATATATATGTATGTATATATAATATATATATAATTATATATATATTTACTTCCACCTTTTTTCCCACGAAGCTAGAACTTTACTTTAATTTCACAACAGATTAATTTAATGTATTTTATTATAACTTCATATGAATATATGTATATTATATATATATATTATCATTTATGTATTCGCGACTTGTCCAACCGCAAAGTATGAAACAAGCATTGAAAACATAAAAACCAACATTTGACATGTAGAAAACATACATAGAAATCAAAAAAGTGTCAAATGTTTAACGTAAATTTATCAAACTAAGCACATTAAGAGATTTAGACGAAAAGACACATAAACCATATTTTTATTTCATAAAAATATATATAAACTGCGTGTATATGGTTTATGTGTCTTTTCGTCTAAATCTCTCTTAATGTGCTTAGTTTGATAAATTTACGTTAAACATTTGACACTTTTTTGTTTTCTATGTATGTTTTCTTTATGTAAAATGTTGGTTTTTTTATGTTTTTAATGCTTGTTTCATACTTTGCGGTTGGACGTCGCGAATACATAAATGATCACACCCAGTTTGGGGAGGAAAGGGGGGGAGAACACTCACTTCGTGAGTGTACTGAGGGGGGGATAGGAGGGGCTGACACAAAAGTAAAATAAGTAGTGTTTTCTCCTTGGACAATCGGCGTCCAAAAATTGGTGGCATCGGCTCAGCCATAACGATATTGTTTTGCTTCCAGTTGTCCTTTCAAAAACAAGGACGGGTTAGAAGCGGTATTGCTGTTGAAATTCAAGACAACAAAAAAAATTGATTTTTCTGTTTTGATTGGAATTTCAGTTTTGGTTGGAATTTTGATTTTGGGTGAAAATTTGAATTTTTCAAATTAACTGCTATATTCGTCCGCAAAATATCGTAAATTTTCACGAAATGTTACCGTTAAATTTGAAAATTTGAATTTTTGTCACAAAAATGAAAAACTCACAAAAATGAAAACCTTACACAAAAACTCAAAACTAATTTTTTGTGTTGTCTTGAATGTCAACAGCAATATTATGGCAAAATAGGCCTTCGTATCAATTGGGGGTGGTAATCTTAGTGCAATATGTTATTAAAACAAAGACTGGTAGAAAGGTGCGGAGTAAGACGATTTATAGTGAAATACTGCTTTCTAGGCGTCCGTTTTTTTTTATAAGTCCTTATTTTTTTCTATAAAATTTCAATTTTTTCTCAAACAAGTAAAAAAAAGTTTCAAAAAGTTTAAAATATTTACAAAAAAGTTCATTTTCTTTAGGTTTTATCTCCGCGTCAGTATTTATCAACTTTTAATAGTAGCACGAATTTTGCTGTAATCTCTTAATATTGATTTGGGCAAAAAGTCATTTTTTTTCAAAAAATAAGGACATATTTTTAGTATATACTAGAGGACTTATTTTATGTAAATGATGCTTATTATGGTGTCTGAAAAAAAGCCCCCCCCCCTTTTTTTAGGTCGGTCAGGCCAAAGCAGTGAAAACATTCTTAACGACTCTATCCTATACAAGTGAGGATAAATTTTAAGTTTTAATGATATTTTTAAAGACTGGCAGGAGAGGTTATTTCTCTATAATTCTTCTTCTTATTACTCTTATCTTATTTATTATTTACTTAAAATCTCTCTTAGTATTGAACGAAAAATAAAGAATATAGAATATAAAGGAAATAGAGGGGAACACTGCTTCAAGTTTGGAGGTGTCCTTATTTTTTTTGAGTAAAGTCCTGATTTTTTATAAAGTCTTTTTTTTGAGAGTGGCTAAAACAAAGTAAGGACGGGCGCGGCAGGTAACCACCCCGCGACGATGTGGAGAGGCTTTCAAGGCTTAACGAGACAATATATTAACACGCGGGGGAATTTAATTTAAAGTTTAAAGGTATGTAATGTAATATGTAAGATCACTACTATGGCACCACCCAGAAAGTATTTTACAGAGGAGGAGAGAAAGGCAGCACATAGAATAGCCTCGAGGAAATCTGCGAAGAATAAACCGCAGGTATATCGCAACGCAAGCAAACGATACTATGATGAAAATAGGGCGGTTATCTTACAAAAGAAAAAATCAAAAAGGAAATATGTTAGAGATAACAATAGTCTTATACATATACTACATAAGACAACGGAGGAAACAAATGGCGAAGACAATGGCAGAAGCACAGATAATAAAAATATTATCTGAAATCCAACCAGACAAAGGAATGTGGAAACCGGCCGACATTGAAATGTGCGGCGAATTAAACAACATAAACAACATAAACAGATGCTTATGTAGTAAGCCAATTACACTGGCTTATCCATACCATTGGGGAGGATACGTAGTATATGTGGGCGAGGCATGTTCATATAATCATTTTTATAAAGTTAGAAATAGCCAAAATGAAGATTGATTAGAATACATGGAACCACGGCCGTGTAGTGTGTGTGGTGATATGATAAGAGGAGGTGTTCATACATTACAATCAATGCATTATACGTGTCATTACAAACGTGAGATACCCCCGCTTTACGCCGCGATTAAACAATTAGAACAAGAATATAGCAGTTTCAAAGCAAAATACAACATTAAATTGGATGAAGATTATGTGGATGCAATAAATAATGTAAGAGATACATTGGAAAGATTTATACAAATAGCATACGGAAAGAATAATAGAGAGGATAAAGGAGTGAATAAGAATGAGCCACGGATAGTTGAGGGTGAAGGTAAGTTACCCATAAAGTCCAACGGCAGGAAAATCCGTGAGATGGGCGAAATATCAACACTTATTGATACTATTAAAGAAAAAATTGAACGAACGACTGCTGACAAGATTCATAAACTAATGGATGAATGGGGGCTGTTTTTAAAAGTAGACGAGTATATGGAAGGCGAACGGGTAATTGAACAAGCGGCTAAGGCTAAGGCAGAAGAAGAACAATTCAAGAAACAGGGGCAAAGACTATTTCTAACATTATAACAAAACACTTTATTGAAAAGAAGTATAAGGCGGCTGGATGGAATAAGGCTTTTAAAGTAGTTATCGCGCAGTTTATAGGGTTAAACGACAGATGCCATTATGTGTTTCATATTTCAGATGGGACACATGCGCAAAGTACGGAAGTAGCAAGAGAGATTAGTAAGAGTATAAAAGGCACATATAACCCCATATGGCGTGATGACAAGAATAAGCGATATAAACTAACATTGATAAAATGTAACTTTACAAGTCAAGTCATAAAATATAGCACTTACATACTGGTGATACAATCTATTACAAATAAGTGTAAAACGACTGGAAACCCTTATACATTCATCAAGAAAGTCAAAACACCCGAATTAATCTCTATGTGAAGGCAGTGGGCAAATTACATTTTTTTTTTCGTTCTGTCGAGTGTTCTTAATGATTTAATTCCTGTTAAGGATTAGCCTTATGTATATTATAATTAAGGAAACCCCTTAGACATAATTACACGAGCAAAAAAAAAAATGCAAAAGAATATGGACGTCGCTGCGGCACTGAATACTAAGTTTTTGACGAAAGATGAAGTATTTAACGCCACCAAATTAGCGTATATTATTGATAATTTTGATGATTACAAAAAACAATCAAGATGGAGACAACGATACGATGAAATTGACCCGTTTACATTGATTAGAAAATATCTTCAAAACTCTCTCAACGACAAGATAGTTGTCAATTATAGACAAAATGAAGGAAAAGGAAGGTTTTGTGCGGTTGGTTCATTATCTTTACAAAACATCCCGCGTGAGATACGCCACACTATCGCACGCGATTACTACGTTGATATCGACATGGTAAATGCCCACCCAGTTATTCTACTACACCTGTGCCAAAACTTTAATTTCGAGTGTAAATATTTGCAATCCTACGTGAAAAATAGAGAAAATCTATTGACATGTTGATGAAACTCAAGATAAGCGAAGAAGGTGAGGAAGTGGCCGTAGATAGAGACAAAGCCAAACAGATCTATCTGTCGCTTATTAATGGTGGAAATAAAGATTATAACTCTTTGACGAAAAAGATAAAGTTTCTGACAAATTTCAAACAAGAAATGATAACTCTACATACTCAATTCGCGAACGCTCATTTGGAAGACTTTGAACGAATCAAACAAAAGAGAATAGATAGGGGTGATAACTTCAACCATCAAGCCAGTTTCATGAATACACTTCTATGCGATATGGAAAATAGCATCTTACAAGTGATGCTCTCATATTTTGGAAATCCAAAGACCTGTGTCTTGTGTTTTGATGGATTGATGTTGGAGAAAAAAGATTACGATTTGGCAGGATGTTCGGCGGCGATCAAAGAAGTATTAGGCATTGATATGACACTCAAATAAAAGATATGAACGAAGGCTTAATTATTCCCGCAAACATAGCAACATATTATGCACCGAGGCTTAAATACTTTGGCGATTTAGACAATGTATATCTCAAAGATAGTGGAAATAACGTCGCAAGCATAGAAAGATTAACCGAATGGTTAAAATGTATAAACATAGTTTCTAGAGGTGGCGGGAAATGTGCGATGACTTTAAACCTTGATATCGATGAAGAAACAGGAGAAAAGACAGAGTATTATGTGCAAGTTGACGTAAGCGCTATGAAACATTCATTAGATTATGAATGTTATGTGCCTAATCCCGACTGTAAAAGAACTTGGTGATTTTAAAGAAACGAAAAGCCTACCAAATGCGAAACAATGGTTGTATACTCAATTCGGCGGGGATTTCATACATAAACAGATATTCAAGCGAAATGTGAAACGATACGACGACTTTATGTTTTACCCATATCTAAAACGAGTGGGTGTGCCGATCAAATATTCAAACAATTGAACTTATTCACAGGGTTTCCATTGGATAATGTGCCTATTTCAACAAAATACAACTTTGAGGAAAGCCATTTATACAAACATTTGAAAACAGATTTCTTTACCGAAGGCGAAGGCGAATATAACAACTTTTTAGACCACGTAGCAGATATGATCCAGATGCCGAATAAGAATAGTAGTATAGGCCATTTATTCTTCTCGTGCCAGGGAACTGGTAAGGGGTTGTTATCAACGTTTATGGAATGACTTTTAGGCTCACAAAACCACGTAGTAATTAAAGATTTTAACCGCTATTTGGAAAAGTTTAATGTCGCGTATGCCAATAAAATATTGAAAGTATTCGAGGAGTTGCAGGAAAAAGGTGGTGCTTTTACTAACAGCGATCGTCTCAAAAGTCAGATTGAACAAAAAAATGAAATTGTTGAGCCCAAAGGAAGTAAGCAATACAAAGTAAAACACTTTGCCAGGTATTGGTTTTATACTAACGATGAAAACACATTATAGATCGAAGGTAGTGATCGACGCTACCCTTTACATAGATTAAGTGGAGCGCATGCTGATGATAAGGATTATTTTAAGCCCATATTTGATGAAATAAGCAATGATGATTTTATGAGGTGTGCCTTTGAATACTTCGCGACGAGGAAATATGAAGAAATTAATGTTATGACTGCTTACAAGACAACCTACAAGACCGAACAAAAGATGCATAATCTGCCCAAGGGGATTAAATTCATAATTGAATTTATTCAGACGCCATTTGATAAAGTTGAAAACAAAGAAATTAAGATGGATGCACAATATCTGTGTGATAAATATAAATTATGGTGTTCGGATAGTGGAATTACGTATCATAAAGGTGCTTTCTATACTCAACTTAGACACGCGGGGATTGATAAGCCAAAACAATCGGGGGGTAAGAATAATAGAAAATATAGGTTTTCTATCAATATACATTCAATTAGAAATAATATACGCGATTACATAAAAGATAACAAATTCGATTTTGATTTTGGCTCTGGGGTAGATGAAGAAGGTGACGATGAGTTTCAATATTGGTCGTAAATAAACAAATACATAACTAATTTTTTTTCTTGTAGTTAATATAGTATGTTACCTACTAAGCAAAACCATTTAGATGCGATAGAAAAATGGACTCATTTAAGTAGCGACATAAAACTGCCAACAAGCAAATCGCTTAAACCTGAAATTGTCGCATTTTATGAAAAATACCGACCCGAACAACCCCCGCAGGGTGAGAAGCGCCAAATGAGAAGAAAACGCCGATTAAAGCAAAGCGGTATCCGCCCGAGAGCGGGTATAGTTGCTATGAAATAATAACGGCACATTTGAAAGTATCAAAAGACCAGTTTAATTTCTTGTATATGAAAGTGGAAGACCGCACCATAATGAAGAAATGGCACGAGAGTAGATACGCACACATACCACCAGACCAACGCCCTATTCTTAAATATGGTAAGTTAGATTATAAGACATTTTTCCGCGATGTTTTATCTCAACACGACTGCAAACTGACGACACTAAAAGATATGTATGACAGGTTTCATATGTAATCCGCTGTCAGTGCTATGTCTCTCATCACATCAATATTAAAATATGATGGTTTAAAAGATACATAATCCGCAGATGCCGTTTTATAATATACTTCCAATGTTATTGGAGCATCTGTCGCATATGTCAATAAAACCTCATTAGTTGTATTTCCAGAAATTCGTATTGTTGTATTATTGGTGGTATCCGCGGGATTTGGACAAGTCATTAACTATATCATTTTCATTTGGACTCCGTATCTTTGAATTAGCCACACACAATCAAAAGACTTATACTCAATGGCGGTTGTATAATTTAGCACTTCGCTGTAAAAGTCATCAACATTTGTTCCGTCCGTTTTATGAAACCAGAACTGGAAAGTTCCTATTCCAGTCGGGGCGGGCAAATTTAAAGACCCGCGAAAAGATACTTTAATAAAATAACCATATGCCAGATTTGATATTGTTTTGCTACCATAACCGCCAGTGCAAAGAGTAGTGAATGTAGAACTTTCCATCCACGATCTAATGTCAAGACCAACATACGCATTTTGAATGTTTCTTGTTAATGTCGGGGTAGCAGTGATTGCAATAGTTTTAGTATCTATTGACTGCTATTCTTGCGATCGGCCGAATATATTCATTTTTTTTAACTTTATATTCTACGATATAAAATAATTCTATTAAATTATGAACCATTTGGGCAATCCATGGACATATCATTTTTACGGCTCTGTTATAGTGGATGAGAATGTAGAAATTGATGGAGTATTATATGGCGATCATATTGAAGCAAACTCAATACAAGCAAGGACTGACGACATAAGAATATCATCGCGAAATAATAACTCCTCTTTGTTGATATCTGATACTGGTTATGTGTCAATTAATAACGAATACGATTTACCATTAGCGGACGGCACGGCTAATCAAGTATTAAAAACAGATGGGTTGGGCAATACTTCATTTGCTACATTAACTTCAAGTTATATAAGCGACTTTGAATTAGATAAATTAACTGACGTAACAATAACGGGCACACCCAACAGCAATCAATTGCTTATTTATAGCACAGGGCAATGGAGAAACACAACATCGCCTTTTCTGAGATTAGATGGAATTTTCAATATGACGGGAACATTAAATATGGGAGGGCAAAGCATAACAAATGTTAATCTTGTTGATGTTAACAAATGATGGTGTAGATGTTTCTGGTCTTGATACTTCGGTGGTTAAACTAACAGGAGACCAAACAATAACGGGGAATAAGGATTTCGTGGATAAAATATCAACATGGTATGGGAAACCGATAATCATAGGTAGAGCAACCAACGGAAATGGTGCTACTGGTGGATTGGAATTGTATGGTAATTATGGCGACCGAACTGGTGGTGCGCATATGCAAGCAATTACATCACAAGACAATTATCCTACTTTTTCATTAGTCAATTTAGGGCATGGTAGTGTAAGTATGGCCTTCGATGCTTATATGGATTCTAACGGATGGGAATCTAGTTATGCGAGTTCAAGTTTTGCGATCGCGAAAGTTAACGATAAATTTAGAATTTTGTATGGTATTGGGAGTACCATTGTGGGACACCGCT
The DNA here is from genome assembly GCA_019918135.1 of Paulinella micropora. NCBI lineage: Eukaryota > Cercozoa > Imbricatea > Euglyphida > Paulinellidae > Paulinella > Paulinella micropora. Next base: position 164,174 of record WBZZ01000032.1, read on the forward strand.
CTGGAAATTGACACAGCAGGTTTATTAACAACAAAAGCAATAACTGCAAGTGGATTAATAACTGCAAATGCGGGATTAAATATGGAAGGGCAAAGCATAACAAATGTTAATTGGTTTATGGTGTTGATGTTTCTGTTCTTGATACTTCCGTGGTTAAACTAACAGGAGACCAAACTATAGCGGGTATTAAGACATTTAGCAGTATAATAAATGCGAGTGCGGGGATTGATATGAAAAGCCAAAGCATAACAAATATGAATCTTGTTGATGGTGTGGATGTTTCAGTCCTTGATACTTCGGTGGTTAAACTAACAGGAGACCAAACCATAGCAGGAAATAAAAAAATTTACATCAACTTTAGAAGTAAGTGGTTCATCCAATCCTACTTCTTTTGATGTTATTGGCATAGCCTTTGATACAAAAATAGGAATGCAGCACAAAAAACAGCAACAGCGACTTGGTATCCGATACAAAAACTGGTTCGTATGTAGAGTTATATTCAAGTAATACTTTAATTATAACCGCAACTGGAACAACATTAAGTTTGAATAACAACAAAATAACAAACTTAGCCGATCCTTCCGCTTCAACAGATGGAGCAAATAAAAGTTATGTTGATACAAAAGACTGGCAAAATGTGAAACTAACAGGAAACCAAACCATAGCAGGAATTAAGACATATAGCAGTGGTGTTGAAATTACTGGAAATTCAATAAATTCAACAACAAAGGGCACATTTATCGTTTTCAATTCTACCAGTAATATCGGTTCTATTGCTAGTTTGGATATGAACACTGCAACATATTACAACTTTGAAATTTCTGCGAAAAAAATACGTTTTATTATTGATGGGACGATTGTTTCGTGGCTTTATGCTACTGGCTTAGATTGTAATAGTAGTAGGATTGTTAATCTAGGAGCACCACAAAATGCGAATGAAGCGGTAAATAGGCAATATCTGGATGATAATTGTGTGAAACTAACAGGAGACCAAACAATAACAGGAATTAAAACATTCAACGGGACGAGCACTATGATAAAATATCTAACTTTAACACAAACGGCGGATTTTAATATCAAGTTATCATTAATGGTGGAAATATTACATATAATGGGGCGAGGATATCAAACCAAAATGGAGGAGATATATTCTTTTCACAGACATCAGGTGATTATCAGTATTTCTTATTTACTCTAAATACTGCTACAAGATTCACGAATGTAGCATTTGATGTAAAAGGGGCGGGTCTTTATATTTCAAAACTTTTGGACAATAAAAGTGCTTCGTCTGACATTGTCCGTTTTAACAATGCTGGGGGTATGCGATTTTATGGTGCTTTGGATATGAACTCAAACAACATAACAAATGGTGGAACAATAACAGGAACATCAATCACTTCAACCGCAGGAATAACTACAACCACATTAACGGCGACCGACAAAATAACAACATCACTAACATCATCGATAAGCAGACCGATAATTATAGGAAACACATCAAAATCAGTGATTGGGGCGACAGGTGGTTTAGAAATATATGGAACGGCTGGTAATATCGGAGGGGCACACTTACAAGCAATAACAACGGCGGATGCTTATCCAACATTTCAATTATTGAACTGGGCACACGACAATATAGGCTTAAGTTTTGATGCTTATTATGACGGCTCAAACTGGAAATCAAGTAATGCTGGTTCAAACTTTCAAATATACAAAAACTCAAACAAACTTGCTTTTAACTATAAATCAGGAATAACAGCAGGAAGCAATATAACATGGTCTGAGGCGATGAATATAAGCACGGCAGGATTACTAACTGCGAGTGCGGGGATTACATACACTGGCACACTAACGTCAGTAACGAATGCCAGTGGGGCGAAAATAGGAATTCAGGGACAAACAGACGGAACAAATGCAAAAGGAATATTTCTATGGGATACCACCAATACAAGTTGGGGAAATTATGCGGCATCTGGCGGAGGTGGAAACACTAGAAGTTTGGCAAATGGTTTGGCCGTTTCAGGAAATGATTTTAGTTCATATAGTTTTCGTTTTAGGGTTGCTAATAATTCTACGATGGGTTTTGTATGGGAGAATTCAGGGGAGCAACTATTAATGTCATTGAATGGACTCAATGGTACATTATGGACAAAAGGATTAATAACGGCAAATGCGGGGATTACATACACGGGAGTGCTAGCGTCCGCAACAGCAACCAGCGGAGCAAAAATAGGAATTCAGGGACAAACAGATCGGACAACTAATAGAGGTCTATTTTTATATGATGTCACCAATACAAGTTGGGGGATTTATATGTCAACCCCAGGAGCAAATAAAAGTTTATCAGGTGGAACAGCAGTGGCGGGAAATGGTATTTCAGATTTTGTTATGAGGTTTAGATGTAATAATAGTTCATCCAATGGTTTTGTGTGGGAGAATTCTACGGAGCAATTGTTCATGTCTTTGAATGGGAATAGCGTAAATTTATGGTGTAAGGGAACCGTAACAGCACCTTCAGATAGGAGAAAAAAAGAAGACATAAAAGAGTGTTTAGGTTTAGATTTTATCAACAAATTAAATCCAGTCTGCTATCGCATGATTGATAACAACAAAAAACAAAGAGCAGGTTTAATAGCACAAGAGGTAGAAGGAGTATTGTCTGAAATTGATAGATTAGATTTTGCAGGATTGTCAAAAGAGCCGATAATGGTTCAATGTCCGAAACAAAAAGCAGAATGTGAATTTAAAGGTATAAGTGCTAGTCCTGATACATATAAATCTGTTGAAACTGATGAATATGATTATGGTATGTGTTATTCCGAGTTTATCGCACCATTAATTAAAGCGGTTCAACAGTTATCGGAAAAGGTAGTTAATTTAGAAAAACAAAATAATAATCTCATGCTTATTATAGAAGATCTATCTAAGCAATTAGCAGAAATACGAGCAGTCGTTTTTTCAAATGTCAAACAATAATACAACTAGACTTCACAGACCCCCGCCTATTATGGATATGGATGGCGAACTAACTCCCTAGTTAAAGTCTCGTGTTTTGGATATTGAACTAAAGACAGAAGAGAAAAAAATTGACAATGAAATTGAGAACGAATGGAATTGCTGTATGTCAAATAAGAAAACCGATAGCAGAATGATTAAATATTTATTTCAAATGGGTGTCATCATTGCCAGTATAACCCTTTGTATAGTTAGGCTATCTGAAAAGAACTTGCCTTGTGAGGTTGCTAATACTTATGTCGGAATCCTAACATTACTTATAGGCATATGCCTTCCTTCACCAAGTTCTGGAGGTGGTAAGAAGTAAATCACAAATTACCACATTCATATATATGTGTCATATACCATCTATTATCACCCGCGCACAGTAAAGGCAGTGCCTCATCAAAACTACGACACATATTATTTCCGTTATTTGTGAAAACACACTTAAAACCAGATTCTACACCTTGCTTTATACAATAAGCACAACTCTCATTCTTTTTTTCAGAGTATCGCGAGTAAAAGTCGCAGGCAGTCCGCGACATAGCGGAGCACACGAATAGCAATATTAATAACATATATTTAACTCCCGCTTTTTCCCTCTTCTTTAATTATATTATTATAAATTGCTTCTCGTTGCTTATCTGATAGCGGTAAGCGGTAAAGGATGTTGTCAGGTTTTCTAAAAATATTGAGGTTTCTATTCACTAAGTTCTGAGTGATGCGGATTTGGTCTATCTCCTTTCCAAGTTTTTCCAACTCTTCAAGTTGTTGCTCGTCTTTGCTTTTTTCTTTTTTATTATCCATGTTATATTACGTATAATATAAGAAATATTATACTGCGGATAAAAAAATGCAGTTTCAAGAAAAGAAATGGTTTGAATATTACAATCGGGTCAGAAGAGAACATAAGGATCAGCCTACTGAGTTTATTACAGCAAGGGCTCATGCATTAAAGAGGGCAGATAGAATACAATATGCTATTGATTTTGATGATGCGCCCGACAATCCAACAATAGAAAAATTAAAGGACAAGATTAAAACATTGAACGAGAATGTAAAATCAAAAAAATACTACAAAATGAATTTGAATCAATTAAAGGAACATCTCAGGGATGAAATGGACATTGAAGAATTTGAAGCAAAATATGGTAATACTTCCATAAAAGAACAAGTAAATAGACTTGCCATTGAAGCAAGTGGTATTGATAGGTGGAATATTGAGTTTATGAATAGAGATATTGAACAAATGAATAGAGATATAGAGCAATTAACAAGTCGTTGGGATACACAGAAGAAGAAAAAAAATCACTTGTTAAACTCACCCGTAATGGGCTAACACATTTATTGGAAAAAGGCAAAAATGAAATAAGGAGGGCAGCGAAGAGAGAAAACAAACAATGGCAGGCGCGAGAATTAAAAGAATGGGAACAAAACAGATTAGAATATGAACAGAAAAACCCAGAGAATGCTTTGATTGAAGCACAGATAGGGGAGGAACACAAAACACTTGTGCCAAGATTAACAAGTAATCAGAGAGATACTGCAAGACTTGTAGATGCAATTGTTCAAAGTATTCAAGATATAATTATGAGTCCTAGATTAAGTAGAATGTTGAATACTGCTGTAAGGGTTGGTAATTATGGTGTGAATAGATTGGCATGGAGTCGCTTAGTAACTATTACTGCTAATCATCCGCGAATTCGTAATATAAATATTGCAGTGATGGGCGAACCAAATGCTGATGCTTTCAGAATAGCATTTCTTGCATTAGCAAGAAATGAAGCACCACCAGCGTTGCCTCCGCCTAAACCTCGTTTAATTGCGACGGGACAACAAAAAATGGGTGATTATGTATTTTGGGATATGTTAAGAAGAGTAGGCATACAAGCATCAACATTGTTCGCATGGCAAACATTTAAAAGCAGTGTTGATACTACTGTAAAGGTTGCTTTTGGTTCATTTCTAACGCACGTCTACTACATATGGACTGCTCAACCAGATGCTCTCATTAAGTTGGAAGAAGAACGATCTCATACTACTGGAAGTAATTATAATGGTGCGGGCACACGAGTGGAAAGCCGTCTTCAATTAGAAGATAGAACTTGCGGTAAATTTCCTTACATTCTACCAGCAGATGCTTTGGACTTAGTTGCTTTTGAACACGATTTATTGTATGCTACTGGTGATAAAAATGTCCAAAACTTCGCCGACCAACGATACTTTGAAAGAATTACCAATATGAGCGATTGTCTAACGAGTAATGGATTGGCGAGTGAAGAAGTTGCTAAAACTATTTTTGACAATTACAATTCAATGCTCTCAAAAGCAGATATATCTAAAATGGCATTACAAGCACAAGGGAGAGTCCGCAGTGGAGTATCATATTTGGACGCGATGAAATTCTGGAAAACTATTAAATTAACACCTCCAGATGCGAAATACAATGCTTTTATACACAATGTAGATCAAACATTAAATTCTATGATTGGTGTTATGAATAATGTGGGCAGTTTTGATAAAGACACTAACTTTAAAGTAAATAAAATAGCCAATCCTGCTACATTCAGCAAACAATATGAAAACTTGGTAAATTCGTTTAATCAAATGGTGAAATCGCAAGAAAAAGCCGATGGCGTGAAAGGATATTCTCTTATCGCACCAGCAAATGAAGCCACAATTAATAATTTTATAGAAAAAATAATACACAGAGCACAAAAGATATTCCACCAAGTATAGAAAAAGATATAAATCTTAGTGTTGAAGTCCCGATCGCATACTCAGACAATATGGTAGTAGCAGATACTATTGGACTGGGCAATAACTTGCTCATACTTGATGATAAAGGCGCCCAAACGAGGCACTTAAAGGGATTTGTTAAATCGTTGAGAGAGAAAACTGGAAAGAAAATTAAACTTTCCAATTATGACTATCCAAAAGTTGGATGGGAAGAGGCCATCAAACAAGCACTAAATCAAGGTGCTAGTATGTCAGACGTAGCAGATGCAGACGATATTTTGGATAAGAGAATTTATCAAGAAATGCGGGGTAAATTGACGCAGGAACAAATGGAGCAATTGACAGAACTAGAAATAATAGACGAAGAATTTGAAAGGGCAACACCTAAAGGTCTAACACCAGCACCGCAACCCCAACCAATACCAACACCACAAACTCAACCACCGCAAGCAACGCCAGCACCAGAACCACCAGCGACACCCGCACCCGCACCATTGCCAGTGCCACTAGTGCCAAGAACAAGCGGATTTGTTGAAGAACCAGTCCAACCGCCACAGAATAATTTAAAAGAAGACCCAGATAACGCAACAACTAATGACCAAATGGTTGATAGCATGAGAAGCATTGATAAATTGGTTGATAAGATTATGGGAAAATCTCCCGCCGATGAAAGAGAAGATATGTTAGCACTTATTCGTTTTCTAATGCCGAGCGACCAAAATGGTGGAATCGGCACTTCACAAACAAACCCACTTATTAAAGGCAACGAACTAAGACGCGATCGCATGCTAGACACCAAGAATGATTTTGAATCACTAGACAACACACGTTATGGCAACACAAATAATCACTTTATGTTAAATAGATACAATAGAGCAGTCATCCAGACTAGAGTACAAGAAAAAAGAGAGTTTCCAAAAATAAAGCGAAAAACTGACTAGAAACTTCCCTGCTGAAATCCCGCGACAAGTTCAAACTCGCCCAGAAAGGATTTTAAACCGCTTGTCAATCCTCCAAGTAATTATGCTTTTGGTAGTCCTTACTCTCCTTATTTCTATAATTATGCTTCACCACCCCAACCTTTTGGTGCTGAATATGATAATTATAGATATAATCCAAACTATTTTCAAAACCCATAATATAGTAATGCCTAGATCTATACATAAAGGATTAATAGCAAACAAGTTACCACGAAAAACGCTTTTGAAGCAGATTCTGGAGAAAACCAACATAGAAAAAGCACACGAGGAATTTACTATTGACAGGCCAGTAATAACAGAGTTAGATAGCAAAAAACTGCCCAAATTTAAGAATGACTTGGAATACAACCGATTAAAACACAAAGAGATGGTGTTGAATTGCTTCCTATTCAAAAAGAAGGAATATTGCCACCAATGGGGACTATGGTTATATGTCTGAGCACTGGCGGAGGTAAATCAGTTATGATTTGTAATCTACTCGCCAAAAAGAACATGTTGAAAGGTTTTATCATAGAATAGTAGTCTTTTGCTTAAGTCCATGCCCGATTTTGGAAGACACTCTCAAGTTAAAAAAAGAAGACATAATCAAAAAAAGATAGGCCTGAGTTAATGAGAGAAATATTAACCAAACAAAAAGAACTGATTAAAACTAAAGGGTTTAAGAAAGCACCAAAAATATTATTGTTATTGGATGACATCGCACAGAGTAAAACTTTTCTCAAATCAGAAGTGCTTACTGAGTTGTTTTTCGCTTCAACACATGCTAAAGTGTCAGTCTGGGTAGCAACTCAGAGTTATACACAACTCCCGCGAAGAATAAGAATTAATTGTCATTGGATGATTATTTTTAATGGAGTAAGGAGAAGCGAACTTGACAGACTGGCAGATGAATATGAAAGTCCTTTTCTCACCAAAAAAAATTTTACAATATGGTTAAATATGCTACGGCAGAACCTTATTCATTTCTAGCAATTAACAATACGCTAGTGATAGAACAACCCAGTTTAGAAAGAATTTCTCTACTATATTACGATTAAATAAGGATAGAGATATGACAAACTTGTAAAAAATTAAATTAAATGGTTTTTTTCGCCA